>JAHBCN010003828.1:69757-89816 GCA_019359885.1 Listronotus oregonensis
TTACAAATTTTTAATATATTTTTTAACAAAGCCTATTAAACCCACGTCATGATGAAAAAAATATATGTAATATGTCTTTAGTAGATCCAGCTTCAAAAATGTTTTCATAATTTTTGAAAGGGTGATGGGGGGTCAAAAAATAAAAATTTATTTTTTACGCTATTTTTCGATATTATTTAAAAAAATATATTATTATTTCCTTTAAGTTTATCTTAAATCTTTTTAACCCAAAAGTTATTTAAAACTTCTATTCTTTAGAAAAAAAAAACATAATAAAATTGAAAGATTTTTCCACAAAAATATTGGAAAATTGCGAAAAAAAAATTGATTTTAAATTGTTGCCCCCCCTCCATCACCATTTCAACAAGTATGAAAAAATTCATAAAGCTAGATCTACTAAAGACACATCACAAATATGTTTCCATCATAACGTGGGTCAATAGGTTTTGTTAAAAAAATATTTAAAATTTTTAAAGTCTTAAAAAAATCGAATATCCTGCAAAATTTTTTGAAAAAAATTGTGCTACATCTGCGCTTCCAAGACCTTTAATTTGGCGTAAGCAAAACTAAAAAATCTTTTAATGTGGCTAACGATATTCAAAAAAACTAAAAATCTTCATGATTCAATAAAACAGTATCTAAAGCACCTACCTAAATAAAAAAAAAGAAGAAAGCATGTCTTTTTATTATCAACAAGCCTAGCTGGGTGAGATTTCAAAAAGTGAAAAGTCCGATTAGTCCCCTCCCCCTCCCTTTATGCGCCAAGGCCCTTTATATTTTGAGTGATATTTTACATCTGATCTAGATGATAGTGCATATTTTGTATCATATCTCTTACAAGTGTTACAGCAAGTGTTACATTTTCTAGAAAATTGGTAAATACTTGTACCATGGACTTCAAGCCTTACACTATGTTTTATTCAATTTACCCTTAAAAGTACTGTCCAGTCAGCCCTCGTATTTGAGGTCCTATAAAAATACTTTTTTTAACTTTTCATTCGGGCTTTTTAAAGAACCTTCCTTTAAATAGAATTTTTTATTATTCAGATGCAAAGATGGGATAATTATAATTAAGGTTACTTGCCCACTCCTGATACCGTATTTTGCCTATTAAATTATGCTTTTCTTTACATACAGTCCGACACTATTACCATTATTATTTTATCTTTAGGCTTTGTATAAAACAGAGCCCATGTCATTACGTTATCAACTTCGGTTGTACTTTTCTCTATGTCGATGTCGGTAGCATTCAGCGATAGGTATTGCAGTTATTATAAATTAAAGGCTCGATTATTCAAACACAAATAATGTAATTAGCTTTTGCTGCTTGACATATTTAAAGAAAACCAACGCAAATTAAACTGAAAGAACAATCATGTAGGTTTGTTATAAATTATGTTACTGGAAAGTGTATAGTCTGTCGCAAAGTATATCGTTATGGCTTTTGACGAACCATACCCCAATAAACCCTTAACAATTTCATTACCTATTGTTATTGGGTTTTGTTTGGGTTTTGTTCATAAAGGCAGGGGTGGGCCAGGTGTTTCTTGTGTATTAACCTTAGGCATATAAATATTTTGGCTAATATTTTAGTGGCAGTGTTGAATAACCGTTTTTTTCTGTGCGTTTCGAAAAAGTTGTTTTACGAGAATATAACTATGTCGCGTCGAAATCATTTGTCATTAGATGCAAAACAGGTTGTGAAAAATGTGTATGAAACTTTAATCAGTAGAGGTCTAATTAAAAAAGAAGCTTTAAAAGAAACCTGTCTACTTACAAAAACTCCAATATCATCGATAAGGGATATTATTATTAGTGAAGAATTGAACAAAAGAAAAAAACCTAGTGATTTTCAATCTCACCGTATAGACAATAGTGATCAGGACCTAATAAGAAGGAAAATATATTGTCTTTATGATAGCGGAGTTATTCCTACCTTGGATAAACTGAAAAAGAAGCTAGACGAAGACGAAACCAATATAAATATTAGCCGTGCCACCCTCCATAGAGTTGTTTGTAAAATTGGATTTAAATACCGCAAAATAGGCAAAAGACAAGTAGTAATGGAATCGCACAGATTACGCACTTGGAGATTTAATTACCTTCAAGAAATTAAAAAATATAGGTTAGAAAACAGATCCATAATTTACCTTGATGAAACATGGTTCGATACACACGACACAGTTTCCAAAGGATGGGTTGATTCCAGTCAAAACTGTCAGACGAAAGCACCTTTAAATAAAGGAAAACGCATTACCATAATACACGCTGGTTCAGAAGACAAATTTGTTCCAAACTGCTTGCTATTGTCTGCAAAGAATATTAAAGATTCTAGCTTGGATTATCATGAGGATACAAGTGCAGAACTTTTTTAAAAACTGTTTTCAAAATTATCTTTTAAAAAATATTCCAAACAACAGTGTTATTGTCATGGATAACGCAAGCTACCACAGCCGTCTGCTACACAAAGCACCAGCTTCATCAAGTTCAAAAACTGAAATCCAGGAATATTTGTTAGAAAATGATATTTATTTTGAATTCAGTTACAAAAAAACGCATCTTTACATCAGTCCTAAATTCATATGCAATTAAAAAACAATATGTATGTGATAATTTGGCTGAACAGGCTGGGCATACTGTCTTACGGCTTCCTCCGTATCACTGTATGTTTAACCCCATGGAGCATTTGTGGAACCAAGTAAAATCAAAGATCAGAGCAAAAAATGTTACACCTACTTTAAGTCCCAGTGTTATAAATTTGATAAAAAATGTAATTACTAACATACCAGTTGAGAGCTGGAAAAATTCACTACAGCACATTATAAAAATTGAGGACTCTTACATTTCTATCCAAAACAACATACATCCTATTGTAATTAATCGCAATGATGTCTCTGATAGTGAAACAGAATTAGATTAAGATATTTAGATTAAAAATTTAATTATTTTTAGATTATGCAGTTATAAATTTATTAAAAATTTGCATATATTTAATTTCTTAATGTAATTTTAAGATTATACTTACCTAAATAAACAATAAATTATAAATCTTTATATTATTAAAGTCCGTCCCTATTGTTCTGTCCTTTAATACCTACCGATCCGCAGTTTTATTATTGTCTGCAGGTATAATCCATAAATGAAGGCAAGAGCTAACACGGTATACTTTGAGACAGACTATACCAGAGGCGTAAGCAAAAGGAAATTAAACTGAATGAAAAACGGGATATTTAGTAAAACAAGAAATATACTTTTTGTGTATTTTAACCAAAATTTTTAAAAACCATGCAATATATCATCTGGTGATGTTATATTTTCAAGAAATCTGCAAGCATGTTTCTTTTTTTATCTTTATGACAGCCAGCAAATGCTTGTATAAAGCCTAATATGATAAAGTCCGATTTAAAGAAGAAAAGGCCAGGAACGTCATACCAAAAGAGTCCGCGATTAAGCCTTTCTCTCTCTACGCTCCACCCATACGTTATTAAATTTGGAACAGAGCGACGAGAACGGGAATAATTTTAAAGTGAGAGAGAACAACGCATGCTGATGACGCTGGTGGCCTTTTCAACTTTAAATCGGACTATACCGTGTATGCCGGGTTTTTAGATATTTAACCAAAAACGAGGTAGTGACACCACAAACGTTTTATAAATATTTACGACCTCTAAATGCCTAGGATATGTTATGTAGATGGGAACTACAGTTTTACGTGGACTCCGAAATACACTCAACGACGAACGCTATTTACGGTTTTTTGTTTTAAATAACTATTTATTGATTTTTTTTATTTTCTATTTCTATATTAGTCACATAGTCACATAATTATAAGGTTATAAAGGTTATACTAGGTTATTAGGGAGCCACTAAACAGAATAGCCCAGATGCCGGTTCGGACATAAAGTCCTCTTGGTTTTAAACGTCTTTAAAAAGTTGAAGAAAAAAAAATTCCAATCTTTTATTTCAACTTGCAATGTTTTTATGTTTGTTCCGGTTGCAATTAAATTTTAAAGCAGTTATCGCGTACTTATTAAGCGGAAATTTTGCCTACACGTTTAATTTGGATAACAATGCATGGTTAGCTAAATCACGTCATTCTACATCCAATATGGCGGACCTCCCAACATGGCGGACCGCCCAACATGGCGGACTAGTTATACAGACAGGGGCACCCTACTAGGTATATAGCAACGGACCGGACGAATTTTCGATTACCCTCTAAGCACTGCAGCCGAGGTTCGCGCGACCAACCGGCGCTCTTTCGTTCAATCCTCAGTAACTTTGTTACCACGGTGTAATTGTTTGAAAAACATTGCGAATTTTTACACGCAATTCATCAAGTATCATAGCGCGATCATCCCGAAGACCATAAATTTTGGATTTTGCATAACCCCAAAGAAAATAATCGTTAGGAGCCAGATCAGGAGAGCAAGCGGGCCACGGTATTGTAGCTCTCAATCCAGCAATAAGACAGTTTGGAAAAGTATTATTTAAATAATCCAAAACCAAACGTGTATTATGTGCTGGACAGCGATCTTGTTGAAACCACACTTCATTAAATCGAGGACCTGCCAATCGTCTAATTTCTGGAACTATTTGCTGTTGCAAAAGATCTAAATATTTTTGACCAGTTGAGTTACCAAGTTATCGTCAATGAAGTATGGCCCAATAACATGTTCCCCATAAATACCGCTCCAGACATTTACCTTTTGAGGACGCTGACTTCTAAGTTCAAAATACCTATGTAAATTTTCCTGAGACCAATAACGGGTGGGAGTGGGATTATGCCTACCATGGAGTGGAAATGAGGACTTATCAGTAAGGACAATGTTTCGAATAAAATCTTCATTTTTATTTGCCTTATTCATCATGTTTTCACAAAACTCCATTCTCCTGATATAGTCCTCAGGATAAATTTCTTGGGTTTTTTGAACTTTGTATGAACAATACTTATTATTTTTTTTAATATTCTCCTCACCGTTCTTGTACTTAAATCAACCTCATCGGCAAGCGCACGTGTTGACAAAGTTGGATTTTTATTAATTAGTGCCAACAAATTAATTTCTTTCGCTTCCCGTTCCTCATTAACTTCTTGGACGTTTTGTATTTTATGGTTTCTGGGAGAAACACACCCGTATTTTTGGAAATTATTTATAATTCTTGAAATAGTAGTAATTGTAGGGTGTGGCCTATTAGGATAATTCTCAGCAAATATATTTTTTACCCGCTATAAAGAATTACCCCCATAATACCACTGAACAATTTTAACTTTTTCCTCAATTTGATAAATATCCATTTCAGGTTTTAAATGTTAAGGATTTTTTTAAAAACACACGTGTTCTTACCTTAAATTCGCCAGGCGAAATAATTTTTATACATTGAAAATTCCCAACAAACTGAAAATTGTGTTACTTTGTTGTTTCTTACTGAACAAAAAAGAATGCATACACAAATAGCGGACGATTGCAAATTCGTCCGGTCCATTGCTATATACCTAGTAGGGTGTCCCTGTCTGTATAGCACGTAGCCCGAGTCGCGAAATATAATTTGAGCCTCATTTTAAAGTACTGTAACTCCTATTTAAATTAGTCTTTGATAAATATTCTTCATATTTGAGTATGTTATTTCTGAGATCAACATGAAACCACCCTTAAATGGAACATTTTTTCGAATTGTATTCCAAAACTTGCGATGCTAGATCTTCATAAGGTTTTTAAATGTGATTCTTAAGATAACCTCAGGCAACTTATAAATGGTACATTTTATTGTAATTTTACAGGACGTTTTACAAGTATGGTATAATTTCTCTGTTTGCGGAATAAAAATGTATTAAAATTTTAAATTCATTTTTGTAAAATATCCTGAACAGAAATAATAAAATGTCCCATTTAAAAGTCTCTCGGGTTATCTCGAGGATAACATATTAAAAAATTATGTAGATCGAGCAATCAAAACTTTTAAAATATATGCAAGTAAAACTTGTGCCCGTTTTTGGATACCAAATGTTTCATTTAAATGTTGTTTCTCTGGACCTGAAAAACAACATAGTTTGGTTTAAAATCACAAGTTAGGTGTGTTTCCTTATTTAAAGATATACGCAGATTATGAATCTTAGGTAAAAATTTGGAAATTTAAAATGAAAGATTTAAAATGGCGGATTTTGGCATTTATTAACCGATTTGTCTCAAATTAGAAATATAAGAAACCGATTCCTTTTGGAATCGAATCCTTCCAAAAAAGAATCGATTTCGGATCATTTTAAAAATATATAAGGAATCCTGATCACGGCTCCTATTTTTAAAAATTAATCGATTCCAGCCTTCCGATTCTTAAAAAGAAATCTATTCCTGGATTCGATTCCAAAAGGATTTGATTCCTACTCAGCTCTGCTGAGAAGAATACGAAAAATAAAATGACGTCACTCCAAATCCACCATACTGCTAACGATAAAAAAATTTGAAGATGTTAATAGCATTTTATTATTTACTAACACACTAAGAAATATGTCCAGCGATTAGTAAAAAATAAAAAATACATTAATTGTAAAAAAAAAACATTTTTGAAAACAAGCTTTATTTACACATTCTAAAAAGAAAAAAATGAACTTTAAATTAAATTAAACCCACCAGTTTATTACATTACACAATTTATATGATATAAAAGCTTGTCGCGAGATTTACCTACTTAATAAAAAAACAATGTTTTCTTACAATTACTTGTTAGGATCAAGTTACATCTTGTATTCTTGTTTATCTACACAGGTAAATCTCGCCACAAGCTTTTATATCATATAAATTGTGTAACGTAATAAATTGATGGGTTTGATTTAATTTAACAAACCAGTGACCAGCTGAAAATAAAATAACAACTATGGGCAAATCGTTTTACTATACGGGAGATAGTGGGTCTTTTACAATTGGGCCATATCCGTCCGTAAAACAATAGATTGATCCTTGGTCTTGCGGGTATTCTTATGAAAGTGTAATTACAAGTTAGTGTAATTGTCGAAACGTTAATTATAGATTTAATAGGTCATATATCGTTAATTTGTCATTTTTGGGGTTGGTTTATGTACTTTTAAGTTATTTTGTTCTTTACAATGGAAACAGATAAGGTGTCGAAATGGCCATCTTTTAGGCAAATCCTTTACGGTATTAGTAATACATTTCTTTAAAGTGCCCAACTGTTTTACCGTTAAGAGGATAAATTAACGCAAAAACTTTTTTTTCTTTGATCCCGGTATGAAACCACGGTCGACAGTTTAAAAGTTGCAGCTAAAAAATATATTCATTCAATAAAAGGATCTTTTATTTGCAGAATCAAATAAACTACAGCTTGTTTGTATATGTAGATTTCTGCATTGAGTCACGTAACCTTAGTGGTACCTATTAAAGAAAGACAATTTCATCTAATGTGGTTTCTCTGTCATTGCCTTCAAGATAATCGCCAATTGCAAAGATATTGTTCGGCATTTTTTTTATTCCATGCCTTACTTTCGTGTATCTGGGACGGACTACCTATAATTAATTATTATTGGTTAGTTGTGGTTATATGTATGTATGTGGTTATATATAGTACGTATTTAAAGTATGGAACAAATTTACTTAAAAAGCAGGTATTGGGTTGAAAAAAAAATGCTCGCATACGTCTATCATAATTTTTTCTTTCTCATTTTTTGCATCAAAGAGAAAATATACAGAGTGCGTCAAAAAGTAGATTTTGATACCAAAGTTGACACATTTTTTTAAATTAATTTTTAAGTCCTGTGTCAAATTCTATGCATAATTTATGAAACATATCCTATACCTATCTTCAACCCTTTTGGAGCAAAAGGAAAAAAAATTGGGTACATACTTTTAGAGGTAAAACAAGTAAATTTTGTAAGTGTATTGTCATTATGACTTGTGTCAGTAATTAAATGAAACTCAACAAATTAAAATATTAATTATATATAATATAAATATATATTCCCGAAAGGCCCATTACAAGAAGTACAGTAAGTAAAATAGAAAGAAAATTTAGAAAAATAGGGTAAGTCAATAATGATCTACGGCCAGATCGTTTAAAAATTAATAAAAATACAATATTGAACAATTTGTTAGATGTTAGAAATAATGATGTTGGCCAACGAACAACTTTGCGTGAATAGAAGGAAGAAAAATATCATTTGTACGAGATTAGGTTACTACACAAGCTGAACGAAGATGTTTCCGATCGCAGATTAGAGTTTTGCGAAACTATAATGGAAATGTGCTACTTAAATCCTAAACCCACGTAACGACCTGCAGGATCTCCAGATCTTACACCGCTGATTTTTTTTCTTTGGGGATATTTAAAATTTAAAGTGTATTAGGAAAAACCACGAAATTAAGATGATTTAAAATTTTAAATTAGATACTAAATAAGGCAAAATGATGAAAGTAGCCTAAGTGATGTTTTTAAAGGTATTAAGCAGATTAGCATATTGTCCAAAAGTTAATAAGTTAATGGTAAACATTTTCAACACCTAATAAAATAATTAAAACAATAAATTAAACAAACAATAAAATGCTAAAACTTTTTATCCCTTAAATTTTATTTAAGCGCATTATTTTTAATTTTATTCTTTACCTATTTATTTATTAGTATTTAGTTCTTTGACTGTCCATCTAAATCTTCCCTAATTTTTTTTTCAATTCTACTTACTGCACTCCTTGTAATGGGCCTTTCTGGATATATATATATATATATATATATATATATATATATATATATATATATATATATATATATATATATATATATATATATATATATATATATATATATATATATATATATATTAAATTTTAAAAAAAAAAAAAAAAAAAAAAAAAAAAAAAAAAAAAAAAAAGGGCAGGTCAAATTCTGTGAACGCCACTGGTGGATATAAAAAAATGTGGTACACTTAAAAATGCTTTTTGATACATAGTACATTTATGAAATTTCTTAAAAAATAAAAGTGGTAACAGATATTTTTAAATTTGTTTTTTTTTTAGAAAATTTTAACCCCCCTGTTCTCAAAATTAAGACGTTTAAGCATACGTTCTTAAAAGTTTTTTTTTAAAATAAACCCCAAAAAATTGCCTACCTAAATATTGACGTACAATTAGAAAACACCCTGTATAATGAAAAAAAAATTATCAACCATGTTTTTTTATTTTCTCGAAAAGTTGATTTTATCGATGTCAATCAAAAGTACCTTTTTTGTTTAATTTTAAAAGGGTTTCAAAAAAAAACATTGTTAAGCCTTTATCATACAGGCTTTTAAAAAAATTCTATTTTTTGTGTCAGAGCTAGTCCGTCCCTGGCAAAAAATAAGCCAAATATGATTTAATGGGTTCATTTTAAAAAAACATGTAGTAACCATCATATTAAAAAAAATTAAATTACATATATATATATATATATATATATATATATATATATATATATATATATATATATATATATATATATATATATATATATATATATATTATATATATATATATATATATATATATATATATAAATATATATATATATATATATATATATATATATATATATATATATATATATATATATAATTTTATATAAATATATTAATTTTTTAATTTTTTTTTTTTTTTTTTAAAAAAAAAAAATAAAAATGCAGTTATTAATACAGTTATATTGACTGTATCCTTTACTTTAAAGTTATGACAAATCTAAGCTAGTTAATAATATACATCTAATACTAACATATCTTTACTTTTTTGTTTTAGGTTATAAATTTGGATCTATCCTACAATAGCTTTGAGACATTTCCAGCAGACATCAGCAAGTTCTCGGGACTAATATACCTAAATATATCACACAACCGCATATCAACATTAACATTTTCAGATTTGGAAGGTCTGGTAAATCTGGAAAGTTTGGACCTAACTTATAACTTATTCCATGACTGGAAGGATATACACTCAAGCACATTTCTTCCTACGACGAACTTAAAGTTCTTAGATTTTTCAAATAATCCTTTGAGAAGTATCTCAAAATATTCAAATCATTTATACATTGAATCATTAATAATACTTGATTGCC
Organism: Listronotus oregonensis; assembly: GCA_019359885.1. Lineage (NCBI taxonomy): Eukaryota > Metazoa > Arthropoda > Insecta > Coleoptera > Curculionidae > Listronotus > Listronotus oregonensis. The sequence continues at coordinate 79,841 of JAHBCN010003828.1, forward strand.
AACTGTTCAATGAAAATATTTCAGTAAATGTGTTTTTTAAACGGTTAACAAATTTAAGAGAACTGTATCTATCCGATAACCCGATAACTAATATAAACGAAACATTCCAACTGGATAATTTAAAGTTAATGGATATTAGTGGTTGTCGCCTAAATTATATTGATGAAAATGTGTTTGCCAGTCTAGCAAATTTAGAATCACTTATACTAAAAAAAAAATCCATTTAAAAAATTTACTTTCATGGTTCTTTAGTGTATTTAATTTATCCGATTGTAATCTGGAAAAGGTACCTAGTGGTTATTTAGGAAATCTGGGAGATTAATTTATCGAGAAACTACTTGAAGACAATTCCTGGAAATAGTTTTAGAAATTTTAATAGTTTACAGGTGCTAAACTTATCAACAAATGCCATTACGTAATTCATGGTACAGGTTTTTAAGGTTTAACAGAGGTAAGAATAATAAAATTGCCTACTACTATAAGGGGTCTATAAAATTAACTGCAATTTAACTGTTTTTCTCATAAACAAATTTTTTCATCGTGCACTTTTTTAAAAATGTACCAAGTGTGATATTATGAAGCTGAAATTCCCCCCTTTTTTTAATTTGGCAAATGCAAGATAAATTCTTTAGCTGATCGACAAGCATAAGTAAGTCTATCCATATTTTCCTCTTTTTACATTATAAAAGTTCCCACCTTAGGTAATAATAAAAAAGGGGTTCCAATTTGTAACGCTTTGCTTATTCCTCTGTAATTGTATTGCATTTTTTTATCAGCACCTACATTGGGTAACTTTATTGTAAGTAGCAAACTGATTAACAACATGTAGAGACATTAACGTCTGCCCTCTAAAAACAGTTAATCTTTTTTTTAAAAAAAATTTAAAGACCCATTCTCTTTTTTTACTAAGCACAACTACCGGTTAATAATTTAGGAAGAAGCAAAATCAACTTAAAAATATATTGCTAATTATGGTACTAATTTTTATTTCCAAACATTTTAAATGTTTCTATATGTAGTAAGCATAAAAGTTAATTATAAACAGTTTTTTTTTTTAATTTTAACTCCTAACCTATAATTTTGACATTTTATATCACATTTTAAATTTGCCACTATAACAGCAGTTACGTGACATGTTCCAAAATGTGTTTTTAAGTGATCCAACATGCACAACTAATTTTTATTTTTTTTAAACAACTTTATAAAAACTTATTTGTTTTAAACCTTTTTGACCACGCTGTACTGAGAGCGACATTTTTTTTATTTAAAAAACAACTACTTGCTCACGTTTTTTTTTAACATAAATTGGTTAAATGAGGGTACCTATTTATTATATTTTTTAGGTAATAACCATCGACATATCTTTTAATAAATTAACAACATTAAGTAGAGATCTACTGAAGAACAACTCAGCCTTGACATACCTTAACTTGTCACATAACTACATTAGTTCTCTTGACAATATTTACAGCAACTCCTTAAAGACGTTGACAGCCAGTTACTGCGAAATATACGAACTAAACAGATACAGCCTCTCCCTGATGCCGAACTTAGTAACTTTAGTGTTGTCCAGGAACTTTTTGACTACGTTACCAGATGGAATGATAGCAAAAAGCCTAGGAATTTTGGACGTAAGCTACTGTCGCATAAAATCTCTAAATAACAGAACATTTGAAGAAATGTTTTACTTACGTCAGATAAATCTAGCTAGTAATGCTTTAACATCAATAGATCCATCATACTTTCCTAGAGCGTATAATGTCATAATCAAGGACAACCCATGGAGGTGCGACTGCCCACAATTAAAAAGAATGTACGAATGGATGACCACTTATAGTTCGAGCAGGTTAAATGATCTTATTTGTGATTCACCAGAAAAAGTTGAAGGTAATATTTAAAAAAAGAAAATAAAGTTACACTGCTTATCAAAATTAACATTTTTTGTGACATGGGCAAAATGGGAGGATTATTATATATAACTTTCCCAAAAAGCCAAAAATGGTTTATATTTTTTCCATTATCCCCATTTTTTTGCTAGGAGAATTTGTTTTGTACGATTTTTTCCAACGATATTTGTTTTTTTTTAATTTTAAATGTGCCTGAAAATGTTGTTTTCGACATTGTACGGTATTATTTCATTTTTCGAACACGAATCCCAAGTCAAAATTGATAGTCAAAAAGCAAAAAATCGAGAAAAAACCAAAAAACCGACACGGTACATTTACCGGCAGAAACCCGCTACCACGGAATGTTTGGACCACTATAAGAAATACAAAAAAAAATTATAAAACAAAAAAAAAGCTTTTCAAATTGTCTATATAAAAAGTTATTTAAACATTTTTGATAAGATAAACTATAAAAGAGATATAAACGAAAATGTAATTTTGACAAAAAATTTCAGTCCCAATAGGAAAAAAATATGTTTTTTATTATTATGATTTTTGTTTTTTTTTTTATAATAAATCATTTATTTTATTTATTTTAATCCAAAATTATTGAAAAGTTGCAAAAAAAAAAAAAAAAATCCTGAAAATTCGGTTTTTTGATTATAACTCGAAAAATATTGCATTTAGAGAAAAAGGTTATATAACTTAAATTAAAGGTTTTGTTAAAATACTTAGTTTATGTCAGATAAAGTTTCGTGTATCTTTTATAGTTTTTAAGATAGTGACGTTTTAAATTTAAAAAAAAATGTTAATATCTGAAGTTACGCCTTTTCCCGATTTTTTTCTGTTTGACCCCCAATTTTTACTTTAGATTCGTGTTCAGCGAAAAAAAAGGCCAGAAAATCCTAATCCGACACCCAGCACTTACCACTTTTTTTTGTGGGCCTGTAAAATTTTTATTCCTGTTGCTTTGTAAATAAATGATGATTTCCTTAAACCTATCGCTCCTGGTTTTTGGTTATCTTGGTTTGGTCAATCGGCATGTACTAAAGAAAATGTATATATGTTTGTTACAGCGTAAATCATGTAATATGGAAACTGTTTTTTATATTTTTCGAAAAAGAAACCGCCCCTTTACTCACACTCAAAAATATTTTGCAATTTCTCGTCAAAACTGCTAAAATTTGACAGTGAAATTAATTTATTTGTAGGTACGTTGTCGACTAAATACTGATAAAATAATCCAGACCACAATACATAAAACAAAGTATTTTTGGTTTGTTGATTGTAAACAAAGTAACGTTTTTCATGAAGCATTAACTTTACAATAAAAAGTCAACTTTCTCATTGCTACGCCTTTTTTTCCCAAGGAGAGTCCAATATTATTTTTTGAATTAATAAATAATCTCCGTCAAAAAATATAAAACATTTATACGTTGTTTTTTTTTTCCGTTTAAGAGGTTGTTCAGCTTATACTTTTTTCCAAAAAAATTCAAACAAATTTCCCCAGATTTTTAATTTACAGATGCCTAGATTTGTTTTCTTTTATTTTCTGTACCTTTTTTTTAAAAATTAAAAGGTTAAAAAAAAATTAGGGGTATACTAAGAAATAATAGTTAAATAAAATAGAAGTTCTACCTACAACATTTTTAGTAGAACAATTACATTAGTAAACTTAAATTAAAAAATTTAAAAATATTATTTTTTAGGTAAAACATGGCAGGCGGCCTGTAGTAAGGAATGGTATCCCTACCCAGGGGGCAAAGACACCATGTGGTATTATTCCGGGGTGTAGTAATAGCAATGGTACTAGCTCTTTGTGCTGTAGCGGTTTAAGAAGAGTAAAAAGTTACAAGAAGAGCGCATTCGCGCAGAGGAGGAAGTTAGACGGGCTGAAAAAGAGAAGCATTAAGAAGAATGCAAGAGCGCCAAAGAGAAATGCAAGAAGAAGAGAACAGAAATGCCCCAGATCCACGAGAACTTCAAGGACCACCACCTACAATGAAGCATTGTTATTTCCAAGACTAGATACAGCTAGTTTAGGTGGCAGTCTGCACAGTTTTGGTTTCTAGACCTAGCTTAAGAGGAAGCAATCCAGACATAGCAAAAAAAAATCGAATACGAAGAAAACGAAGAAGAAGGAAATCTGAGGAAGAACGACGAGCGTTAGAATTACTTTAGATGACTCGATACGTCAGACGGGAACCAATCGCAAGAGCAATTGTCAGTCAGAAGAAAGCAGACACAGGGTGTTCCTTTAGAAAGTGATTTTTAAAATGCTCATGCTATATTTTTAACTCTAATTTCTGTTTAATTTAGTAATGGCAGTTTTACAAATTGCAATATCCTAGCTTTAAGTGTTATGTACATGAGATAAAACTTTATTTTTAGCAAAGTTATGATTATAAGTCCTCTAGAAGTATAATAAAATTAAATTTGCATAAAATAAAGTTACGTTTTAACGTTAATCCATGTAAAACTATGGCTTTAAACGTATAATAAAAGCCAAACCCAAATTATAACCCTAAATAAGACATTTAGTACCTTTAAAGGGTAGATGTTTTACAAAATATGCTCCAAGATCACTTTATGAAAAATTGTTCCTTGAATAGGCCAGATGCCCCGTATTTTACGGGTTGCCCCGTTTTTCAGATTATGACAATATGAAAACCCGTATTTCAGCAAATAAGATACGGGGTAAATAGAGCTTCCGTATTTATGAAAAAATAGAACAGGGCTAGCGCAACCAAAGGCGAACGTATAGTTTGACGGGTGATGGCTGTTAAATTTCGTGTATTTACTTGTTTGACGCGGGCCGCGATCTGTGCCAAGAAGAACAGGTTTGTTTATGTTCATTTGTCACTCACATATTTCTATATTCCCGCTTCTAATACTCCAGTAGAGAAAGTATTCTCCCTATGCGGTAATGCGTGCATATCTTATCTTTCTTCAGAGTTTAATGTAAGGAATAAAATCCTTTATGCATTTTAAATTTTAAGACAATTAGGAACTTAGAAACTCAAGTTCAGTCACTTCTAAAATAGCTCCTAAATATGCGATGTTTCAGTTTTTAGAACTTTTTCTTTACTTGTGTCCTAACACTTACTTACATAGCAAATTTCAAGTTTCTACTCTCTCAATAAGTGCCCCATAATTTTTCGATTTTTAAAATTAAATATCTCAGAAACCACTTGACCTAACTTTCTCAATTTTTTCATATGTAATAAGAATAATCACTACTTTATCGTCATAAACCAATATTTTAATTTATCTTTGGTAAAAAACCCGTATTTTTGAAGCTGGTAACCCTTAAATCAATAGGTGGCAGGTGGCAACCCTATCATTGAAGGCCCATTTTTTTTTTTTGCATTAAAATAATTATTTTTAAGGTTAACATTCACCCAGGGCCGTATTTGGACGGTGGCGAGGTGGACGCCAGCCAAGGGCGCAGTTAGCGGGAGGGCGCAAAATTGGCTATAAAAAAATACTTTTTTTTTATCAGTTGTCGGTACCATAGTCATGTTTTTATTATTTTTTATTGACAATATTAATTAAATAACTAAATCACAACAGAGCAAATTTATAACACATTTTCAACTTAGATACTTAATTTAATTACACAAGTCCACAAAAAAAGTGGTGGGTGGTGGGTATCGGCTTTTCCGCTTAACACAAATCTAAAGTCAAAATTTTAGGTCAAACAGCAAAAAAGCGAGAAAAACCAAAAAAAAAAAATCGATACGGTACATTTACCGGCATAAACCTGCTACCACGGAATGTTTGGACTAAGCCTATAGAAACTATAAAAGATACAGAAAAATTCATAAAACAAAAAATGAAGCATTCTAAATTGTCTATATAAAAAGTTATATAAACATTTTTAATGGAATAAGTAATAAAGGAGATATAAACGAAAATGTAATTTTGACAAAAAGTTTCAGTCCAAAATAGGGAAAAAATATTTTTTTTATTAATGTGATTTTTGTTTTTTTTTATTATAAAACATTAATTTTATTTTAATTGAATCTAAAATTACTTAAAATATGCAGAAAAAATCCAAAAATTAAAAAATAAAGTAATATTCAAATTTTTTCCAGGGGTTTTACCTCGAAAATATCCTAAAAATTCGTTTTTTTATTATAACTTAAAAAATATTGGATTTAGACAAAAAAAAGTATGTAACTTAAATTAAAGGTCTTGTAAAAATACAAATTTATGTCATATAAAGTTTCATGTATTTTATTGTTTTTGAGATATTGCCTTTTTTAATTAAAAGAAACGGTAATATTTGAAATAACGTCTTTTCTCGGTTTTTTGCTGTTTGACCTTCAATTTTGACTTCAGAATCATGTTTACCGAAAAAAAATACGCCATAAAATCTTAGTTCGATACCCAGCCCACACCACTTTTTTGTGGGCCTGTGTTATTTTTAATATATTATGACTGAAAAATTGTATGAATTATTAATAAAATATCAATCTCAGCGAAAATGTAACTCTCTAAATTTTTTAATATTTAGGCTGCGGATAAATTGGTATTTTATAAATTGAGGACAGCACTAGTTTTTTTTGTTGCATATTATTTAATTCATTAAAGTAGAAATGTTACGTTTTAGTAGGCCTGCTATGCACACTATTTTTGTAACTACGATTTTATTGTAAAAAATTAAGTTTAATCATCCGCAAATAAGGATGTAAAGTTTATTTACATTTCATTTCTTTCGGTCAGATACAAACAGTTATTTTATGTAAATTATGTCTTTTTTAAATAGGAGGCATATATTTATTTAAAGAAAATATAGAATTTGGCACAAATTTCATCACAAAATTGGTATTTAAAAACCGAAATTCGTGACTTAAAAAACTTGAAACCTACAACTTTGCACTTTAATTTTGTAAAATTTCCAGGGAAAACCCCCGGAATCCTCCTTTTCGTTAAGGGGTATTTTATACTCCCCAAATCGCCGGGGTGTAGGGGGGGGCGCAAATGTTAAGCCCGGCCAAGGGCGCGGTCATACCTACATACGGCCCTGCATTCACCAACCATATCTGAGATGTATGCAACTTTTAAATTCTAAAATATATTGTGCTCATAAAGAATAATGAATAAAACGTTTTTATGGTTTTTAAAATATTTTAATTTTACAAAAATTTGTTTAAACCATCTTACAAAATTATTTTTAAAGTTTTAATACTTTAAAATGTATTTCTTTAATAAACTTTTTAGTAGAATGTTACCTTTCTCAACTTTGCTAACTCTCGTGTACAGAAACTTAAAAAGGCAATTGCAACTGTTAGATTCGCCACTGTGTATGACTGTAACTATAGGTTTTTTAAACCATTACAAATGTTATATCCATAGAAGTAAACCATTGCAGTTAGCTTATAAAAATTCAAAGTACTTTTAAGACGTTAAGTTTATGGAATAAAGCCGTTATAATTGGATATATATATTTAAGCTTAGCTAAGGTTTGCAATTGAACAAAAAACTGTTTAAATAGGTTTACTTACAGCCGTCAATTCGCAATTTTACTGCCGTCCAAAAAAACAACGAAATTTATAATTATTGCTATTGCTATTCCTAATAAACCAAGTTTTATTTGTTTTTGGTTGGATGAACTAGGTGGCAGGCATGTTGTTGCTGCAAACTCCTTAAAGTGATGTATATAATAAGAATCGAGGTATGCTTCCATTTAAAAAGATCTAGAACTTTTGTTTAATGAACAAATTGTAACAATTCTACTTTAATCGCTTATAGCTTTATATAAGTATCGGTTGTAGAGAAAAATTATATAAAGTGAAAACTTCCATAATAAAATGTTCCACAAAACAAAAGAAATCGCAAAATGCATAACGATAATTGCAAAAGAGCAATTAACCAAAGAAAGGAAAAAAATGTAGTGTTTCGGCATGACTTTTTGGACTCTTTGGATTTCTCTAAGGACTTTCATATTCAGTTAGAAAAATATATGCTCTGATAAAACATCATGCCAACCATCAAACCAATTAAAAATTGGTTTATTAGTTTTTAAATAATAATTTTGCTATCCAATTTCGTTTGAAAAGTCGATAATTTTGCAAATTAAGTCCAGAATATGTGATTTAGACATTTGAAGTGTTTATTATATACAAAAAATTTCAAACTTTTAAACGCCTTTTTAAAAAATAAAAATCAGACCATTTGGGGGCCCCCACCAGTTGTTTAAAGTTACGACCATTTTTGGCTTATAAACAAATTGAATATCTTCGCATTTCTGATGAAGAATTTTACTAAAAATATGGTTAAAAGACGCTTTCTTTAATACGTCGAAATTGTCAATTAGTCAATAGGTTGCCAACATACAAATAGCAACTTTTTGCACATAGTTTATATGAAATTATTGTCTTATTTTTATTTTACCAATAAAATCATTTTAGAGCCAAAAAATATATTAATATGTTTGATAAAAATTGTTTAAATGAAGAAATTTTTTAAAATGTTAAACAATTTCTGAGGGCGCCCAACTCATTCGATTTTTATTGTTAAAAAATTATTCAAATGCTTAAGAACTCTGGTATCTGCGAAAAAAATTAAATGTCAAAGTCTCGTATTCTGGACAGAATTGTCGAATTTTTTAGACCAAATTGGATCAAAAACTTATTATGCCAATACTTACAAAGACCAATACGTTTTTTTTTCGATTTTTTTCACATTTTATTTTTTAACAAATATTTCGAACCATTGTAAGTGGGAGCATATCTCTATTCTTGTTATATACATTTTTCTGAAGGGTTTTCCACAAAAACCTGCCTGTCATCTCGTACATTTAACAATTTTTATTTTCTGGCAGATAAATCTTACGATTAGTCTATAAAGCTAAGAAGGATGTCACAGGATGGCTTAACAAATTGCTATGACTATTAAGTTTTAAATTTACCTAGTATTTTATTATGTCTATTACCTACTATTAATTATATATGTTATAACTTTTTGTACAAAGTGTTATTTTTAATATATTTTGTTAACAATTATAAAATATTTTCTTTGAAGAAGCAATTAAGAAAGTAACTGGCAAATTTCTCTCATATTAACAGCGACCATTAAATAAATTTTATTACTTAAAAACAGTCTTTGGTAATAAGAACTTTTGTACATACTTTCGAATATTTAATTTGGTCATATATGTAAAAGTTCTATGCAAAAAAGAATAAAAAGCCTTTAGTAAAATTAAACCAAAGTTTGTTGTTTAAGGTTTTAAAAATAATACAAAATGTCACTCATATCTATTTAATAAAAAATATTTTAATTGTTTTTTTCTTGCTTGAAATAAGGACAGAATTTAAACACTGAAAAGCGCCGATCTTGAAATGCCCGTAATAAAATGTTAAGTGGAAAAGTGGAAGTATGGACGCCAAAAAATGGAGGAATTTTTGATATACAGTAGCATTCGGCGTTACCAGAACTGGTTATTACTTCCGGCTTCGACAATGTAGAGACCCATGGCACAATTTGGGGTTTGGTCAAGATTTTTTGAGGTCCCAAATTTGTGGTCGGAACAAATAATTTAAACTACATAAGTTTATTTTTTAGTTTATTGTAAGTGGATATAGAATTTAGAGATTAAACAAGTTAGTTTAGCTATAAAATGCAATATTTCAGCAAGAAATTGCCAAAATCGCCTAGTTATAAAAATTAATAATATACAATTTGATATGCTAAGCGATATGAACATACCTAATTAAACACGTGCCTTAATTATCATACTGAATTGCTATAAATACCTTATTTGGGTATATTAATTTTATTGAGGTCCATTTATTAAATTAGTTTATATAAAAATAAAATAGTTAAATAAAATATAGTTATTTCTTAATAATTCAAAAATTAAAATATTATAGTTACAAACAGTCTAAAATGCCGAGTTCACGCGTCTATGTTAGAATTTAATTGCTAATAGTAATTATTCTTAATTACGCGGTATTGTATCTTTGAAATGGATAAATTTAATTGCATTAACTGTCTACTTTGGTTTAAGTTAATTATAAGTCAATTTCTAAATTGACTTAAGCATTAAACAAAAAGACATATTTCTTGCATGTATTACTTATTTG
>JAHBCN010003829.1:0-70267 GCA_019359885.1 Listronotus oregonensis
TAAAGATTCAGATTTTTTAAAAAGATGGCTTGGCAACGTTATTTAATGTTAAAAGGCAGGAAAAAAAAAATTAATAGGGTAAAAACTTAGTTTAAGATTTTTTTTATAATAAATGTTCTTTTATTACCAAATTATATTTTTTATTACTACTCCCTCCATCAGTAATCAACGAATTTCCCAAATAGTAATTGAGAAATGCTCCTAAAAATCAATATTTTGTCAATTAATATTAATTTACAATAGTTAATTAAAATTAATTGATAGACGTTAATTTTTAGGGCATTTTTCGATTACTATTTGATGTACATTTAAAATTACTACTTAAATATGGCGCTTTAAACCTTAGTTAAAGCACGCGTCACGAGCGGCGCTAGTGAAACACGGTTTTTAAAAAACTCCAGAGTCGCCCATCTATAAAACCCTTTAGTAATCTGTGATACTAACAGAAATATCATAATAAAAACCGTGCATGTCACATGTTTCTAATAATAGCCATTGGTGCATACCTAGACGGCCAGGGGCGTCGGGCGAATAAACTGGGAGAAAAATGAAATAATCTTAGATTGCGACACAGAGTACCGCTGCGCGACGGCAAAAGGGTTAATAAAAAAGTAGTAATGGTAAAAATAAATATTATCTAATGGTTGTTTAGTTTGACTTTTCCACACACTCGTAGAAAATGTTGTACCTAACACGTACGGAAAGTGTCTTTTCCACCCTTGCCGTCGCGTGCGGAAAAGTATCACTTTCCGCACTTGTTAGGTAAATAACTATTTCCATAATTGTTTTTATTTATCCAATTATTTCTTTTATTTTTTAAGTTGTGAACATTACCCCTACAATAAAACAATGGCCTTGAAGCATCTACAGGGTGTGGATATTGGGGTAATATCTCCATTGTAGGACTAAGGGACCAAAGTGGCATAGCTTTTCTGTTTAATGCATTGTTATCAGAAACGACCATAAGTACTTAAAAAACCAATTTTTTCTAGTTCACAAACAATTTTTTATAAATTGGTGTAAATCTTCACCGCTGATTGTGTGAACTGGTAAAATATGTGCATAATATAATAATAATAAGTTTATTTTTCCAAAAATTAATACAATTTTTATATAAACATTTAAATAAACATTTTAAGCGCAGAAGCAACATTTGTGGCTTGTTAGCGCTGTTTTGTAATGCCCGGGTAGTGTCACTATTTGGGTAAAACTGTCACAATCGAGTTAAAAGTTACAAATCGAGTAATTTTGTTACAATCAGTATTTTGAGTCACAATATTATAATCTACTTTTATATTAATACATCTCAAATTTTAGGAAATTTTAGAAAAAATTCGTATTTCATTTCTATTTACTTGTAAAATCCATTTTTTAGTTCATTTTTAAATAATTTTGAAAACATCATTTCTTTAAGGTTATTTGGTAGCAAATTAAAAAATTTTGGAGCTAAGAAATGTATAGATTTGTGCCCAATTTCCTTTCTGCTAATCGGAACCACCATACAATCTTTTTTATACCTAGTGTTTATTTCATGAGGAACACCTTGTAGTAAATTTTTTGCTTATGCACCAACATCAGAATATTAAAAATAAAGTTGTCTGATATCAAAGACTTTCGCCTCAGAAAATAATTGATCACTAGAATATTTTTTGTTTTTATTAAAAATAATTTTAAGGATCCATTTTTGTGTTACTTCTAGTTTATTTAAATAACAATCCCTTACACTGCCCCAACCAGAAATGCCATAATTGAATTGTGATTGAACCAATGCGAAGTATATATCTTTAAGTTGTTCTGGTTTGAGATAATACTTTAAGTGGGAAAACCGAGTAATAAGATACCTGGGTTTTGAAAATATATGGTTTATTTGTTTATCCCATCGAAGGTGCTGGTCCACAATTATTCCCAAGTATTTAATACTGTCAGTTTTCGAAATATATATGTTCTCTCCTACATTTAAAAGCGAAATTCCGGTAAATTGTTAATATATGATGCAAAAGGCACAAATTTAGTTTTTGCTTGATTCAGTGTAAGTTTGTTGCATTGAAACCACTTAAAAATATCATTTAAGTCAGACTCCGCCCTGTTTTTGACATCAAGCCAGGAGACTCCCGAGTAAAAATGGCCGTGTCATCAGCAAAACTGATAACCGTACCCAGCAAATTTGTTTTTAAAAGATTGTTTAGGTATATTGTAAAGAGAAGTGGACCAAGAACTATCCCCTGCGGTACACCACAGGTGACAGCTCTCAGGTTACTCTCCACATCATCTATTTTTACGTACTGGTTTCTTTTACTCGGGTAACTCTTAAACAAATTAAGTACACTGCCTCTGATACCAATATGTTCAAGCTTTTGAATGAGCTTTTTATGGCAAACTGTATCAAAAAACCTTGGTCAAGTCAATAAAAACATAATGATGGTCTTTTTATCCAAGGCGTTATAGATTTCGTTTGTGAGACTGATTATTGCATCTTCGGTGGACCTTCCAAATTGTTTTGCAGAAATTAGTTTTTGTTTCTCTAAAAACGAAACAACCCTTTTTCAAAAATTTTTGAAATATTGGAAATTAAAGATATTGGTCTATAATTTCCGATTTCAGTTTTACACCCACTTTTGAATAAAGGTTTGATTTCTCCTAACTTTAAAGCATTAGGAAAGTCACCGGTATGAAAACTAAAGTTAAACAAATATGTCAAAATAGGCGATATTTCGTTTGCAATTTCTTAAGTGTTTCGCAGCGTATTTCATCTGGTCCAGATGCTTTTTTTGTCTTTAATTCTTTTTATTATTTTTTTACCTCATGCTCTGTTGTTTCTTTCAAAAAATATAAACTTTTATCGGAGCAGGTGATTTTTTCTGTAAAATTTTTTGGAGTGTTATATCTTCTGCCAATTTTTGCCCAATTTCGCAAAAATAGTTATTAAAGTGATTTACGATTTCTGTGTTATTTGTGACAATTTGCGAGTTAGAAAGTTTAATTTTTTCAATTTTTGAGTTTTGTAAAGGTTTGTTACATATTTTGTTTACACATTTCCATAGTGCCTGGGATGTACCTTTATTTTTTAAAATTAAGTTTTGAGCATAATCTTTTTTATTTTTTGCAATTGTTTTTGAGAGTTGATTTTATATACTTTATATCGACTTTTTAATTGAGCATTTTGGGGATCTTTTAGGATTTGATTGTAAATGGAATTTTTTGTTTTAATTTTATTTAATAAACTTTTAGTAATCCATTTATTTTTCGCATTTTTTGTGTTTGTTTGTTTTATAGTTTTCGTGTTTTGGGAAATTTTTTGTTGCAAAATCTTTAAAAAATTTACAACTGACAGATTAAATTTTCTGAGAAAAAAACGGATTCCCACGTCTCATTTTTAAATCCAATCTTAACTTTTTATAATCTGTATAGGATTTGGTACGTATACTTTTTGTTTCTTTCTGTTCTGTTGTGACGTCGTATGTGAGTATGATTGGATGGTGGTCCGTTATTTTATAGTTTATTATAAATGACTTAGAGTTTTTAAATGCATTTTTATCCCCTCCCTTTACATATATGTGGTCAAGACAAGTCTTTGTCAGGGGTCTTGTAAAATATTTATTTACGTATGATGTAAAACCATATGCCGACAAAAAGCTTTTGTAATCATCTATGTATTGTATGTTCTCTTTGAGCAGGTCTAAATTAATGTCTCCGATAATAATATGTTTTTTTCTGGATTGATTTATTTTTAAATATTCTGAAAAATTTTCCAAAAAAACTTTTTCATTTATTGATGGTGAGCGATATATGCAGGTAAAAAGAAATTTGTCCTGATTTTTACCTATCAAAAGTTCAATACATTTCACATTTCCAATAAATTTAAACGCAAATTCCATGCTGATTGACTCCCTGACAAAACCAATATACCATCACACTTGTTAAAGCTCCCCTCATTATAAACGGCCGAATACCCAGGAATATTGTATATTTGTAGATCTTTTATTACGTGTGTTTCGGTGAGGACAATGATTTCAAATTTTTCTTTAAATTGTTCTAAGAAACACAAAAATTCTGTAAAATTAGTGTTTATACCACATATGTTCAAATGAAGTATTTTAAAAGTAGTATTAATTTTAAATTGTTGATTAAAGAAATTTAAGTTTTTTATTAGTTGTGGGACATGATGTTTTCATTTAAATCTCTTATAAATAGTAGAAAATAATAATTTTTAAATACTAAACTACAACTAATTATATTTGAAACTTATAATAATGAAAATGTATATTTTAATTTTATTTCTTCTTTTTTCAACCTTTTGCCGATGCCACTTTCGCGTGTTGGAGTGTTTTTGGATTTTCTTTTCTTTGTCTCGTTCTCTTCTGAAATCCCTAATTCTTGTTCTGAAGATTCTCCGCACTCAGAATCGGTGGTGAAACTTTTCAGAGTCACTATTTATATCTTCAAGTCTCTCGCTGCGTATAACTTGTTCTCCAGTTCCAACTTAAACCTTTTATTTGTGCTTGTTTATTTTGTTCCTGGGCTTTCTTCAAGTGCTTTGTAAAATTTTAAGCTCTTCTCTGTCTTCTTTGTAACGGTCGTGAGATATTGCCAAGCCGGTTCCTTTTAACGCTCTTAGTTTTTGCGGATCTCTGAAAAGTTCCGACTTTTTCAGGTGTGACAAGAACTCTATTAAAATTGGTGAGCTCCTTTCTCTCCCTACGCAGTATATATTATTAATGTCGCTTATAGTTAGTGCAAGCGAAAAAAGCTGATTCAGTTTTTCAAGCGTTTTTTTGGTTAAATCGGCTCTATTTTCTACTTTCAACCCAAACAACAATACGTTATTTCTCCTGAGTTTTCTTTCCGCTTGTCGAGAACTTTCTTGCAACTTTTGTATTTCTTTGTTTGCTGATTTATTTGGTCTGTGACCTTTTTCTTACTATTTTGAATTTGAGAATATAAAGTGTTGGTCTGCTCTTTATTTTGCTCTGACAGCATTCTATACATTTTCGCAAATGATTTTGGTTCGTCTCCCATGATCGCGATCTTTTCTGCTATATTTTGGCAGAGCGAGGTACGGGTCCTGCTGAAAATTTGGGTCAACTAAAATAACCATTCGAGTGAAGCGTTCGCCAGTACCGTTTCAAATAACTTGCTGGTGAAAGTGGGGGTGTACCACTATCTCGTCAAATATTTGTTTCCTTTATGTTTTCTTAATCTATTTTAGGTTAGGTGTTCGTGTTTATCTATTATTTTATAATAAGGCACATAAATCTCCTACCTTTTTATAATTCTGGACTCACTAACACTAAAACTGTATTTGTTTACTATTTTGACTTTTTAATTTGAAGTTTAAGTGCTTAAATACTGACTTTGTAACGAAATTTTGCACTACCGAGCGGCACCACACCAGACTTCCTTACTTTGTTATACCTCTATATTGGGAACTTATGCTTTTGATCATGAAAGCATGTGCACTTGTGGCTTTTTCTGTGTAGTCATTATAAGAGCCCCCAACAATACTGCCACCAACATATTCCATGCTTGGTTTAAGATGAAATTCATCTATCTGTAAAGCCAAAGTTTTGTCATGGTCTTCTAATAACTTGTACTTGTTCTTAATGTATTTCAAAAAGTTTTCATCAATTTGTTTTTCAGTGGATTAGTTCCAAAACTACTACTACACATTGTTTTGATGCTATTTGGCGAGGGCATGATCAGTTTGTTACTATGACGTAGAAATTTGTATGCATGCGGAGAAATGGAGTAAAGCAAGCAAGCAAATAAAGATGTGTCTACTGAATATCTTAAACAGTTTTCACTGGTGGCACCCAGAAGTTTTATTTGATCTTGCAGAAATAATATTTCATCTTTCTTATCGTGTAGATCATCCAAAACAGTTTTTAAAATGTCATGTATAAAATGTAATTTTTGCATTTTCATTTGCTTAAATTCATTTTGGTTTCTTGTTGAAAAAAGTTTTTCACATTCTTTGAAAATTGTTGCTAAACTATTGACATCCGCAACAGGTTGTGGAAATGTTAATTTTTTTTGTCACTGCAGTTTAGTTTTGTTATTTTTTTGTCACCAAAAATACAGAAAACTCAAGATTTTTTGATAATATGACAGATATTTACTGTAGGAACCTCCCCTTCAGTTTCTGGCATATAAAAAAAGCAGATGTTCATTTGCCCCTTACATTTTATCCAACCATTTTCTAGAGTAACTTTCTCAAAGCACTTGTCTAGGGTAGAAAATCCTTTAAGCAAATCATACTCCATACATGACTTAATACTCTCTGTAATAGCTCTCTCCATATCTTTTGATTCGGCTTTAAACCTTTTGGTCGCTGGTAAAGTTCTAACCAAAACCTCTGGTTTACTCAAGTAAGTTGGGCAACCAGGTAATTTACTTGGTACAGCATCTATAAAAATGAAAAGAATTTATTATCTGGAGGTGGAATAAAGGATTCAGTATTACATAATTTGAAAGAAGCATATAATTAATTAAGTATAGCGAGAGAAACAACCTGTGAAATCTGGTGTACATGTTGTGTGAAAGTTTTCGAAAAACAACTTGTAAAATCCGTAAAATCTTTAAGAAATCTGTAAAATCCTCGGTAAAGTATTTAAAAAATCTGTAAATTCTTTGAAGAAACAACCTTTGAAATCCATAAAATCTGTTAAATGTTTGTAAATTCAGTGTACAAATTTGGCCTGGTTGTCTCCCCCTTGGTAAGTACCGAGGAGGCAACAGCTGACCTAAAATGTGTACATGTATTGCCAGTAACGCCATGTAAGTTTGAGTGTAATGCTAAGAAATTTGTACATGCATTGCCATAATGCCATGTTAATTTATATGGGTAATGCCAGGTAATGCCATTAGCTGTTACCCCCTCGGTAAGCACATAACTATTTTTTAAGTTTTTTTACCTGTTTTTAGTCGAGGTATATCCATATCATGTTCTATAAAAACAGCCTTTTTCTCATTATAATAAGATGATACCCTTTGGATACAGTTGTTATCAAAATGTAGTTCACAGACACGGCTACTTTTTGTAGGGATCCATTGGTCTCTCTTTATTGCAATGAGCCACGTTTGTAATAATTTGGGATCTTTTGGGAAGGCAAATGTAGACACCTTAGGCCCATTGGGATAATTCCCTTTACAATTAGTGACACAAAACTTATAAGGCATATTTTATTCTTCTCTTGTTGATCCAAAAGTGTACCAAAAAAATCGCCACAATATAAATAAAAACGCAGCAAAAGTTTTAAAGTTATGAACGAGCTTTCAGCACGGGCGAACAATTTCTTATTATTCGATTGCTTACAAATTGTTATAAAATAAAGTACCCATACTTCCTTTTAATTCTCATAGTTTCAAAAATATCCAAAATGCCTCAAAAACTGACCAAATAACTGTTTTTTAACCCGTTTACGTACCTATAGGTGCGTTTGTTTGGACTAGGTTTGTCACGTGACCGACGATATCAAAATCTGCTGGTTGGCCTTGGGAGTGAAGGAGGTAGTGGTTAAAAAGGGATATAAATAATTCTTATTTTTCATTGGTTAAAAAAAAAACGTTTTGCCATCTAGAAATTTACTACCAAGTTACTACATAGCAAAATATAGAAATCTACTTATTCCCTGGCAATGTCATAATTGTAAAATGTCACTGTTTCCAGTATCCCCATAAGAAGTTGGCCAGGGGCAAGGGTGGTAAACTTAACAAGGAGTGCTCAATTTTTACTATTTGTCCACAGATATAGGTTATGTTTAGACGTCACCCGTTTGCCCATTTTGTCCAGAACGTAGATTTATTTTATTAATTTTTGTTAAATATTCAACTTTTAAAAACTATTTTCCTGCTTTCCGGTTTGAACCCGACTAATCCGACATCTATAGGTCTGTTTGTTATCAAGTTTGGAGTAGGACAGAGTAGGTAGGTGTAGGACTAAAAAGTGGAAATAAGTGTAAATAAGTTTTGATTTTTTTATACAGAAATTAAAAATGTTTTTTATGGTTATGATTATAAACAAACTTAAGTCTTGTAGTAAAATGCATCTAACTGCACTACTTCGAGAGTTAGCGCAATAATTAAGTAAAAACTAGTTTACACCAGAATTCATACCAAACACCTAGTCCTAAATTACACTAACGATAACAAACTGTTTATTGACAAAAAGTGTAAGTGTATTTCTGGATAAAAAAACAGACCACATATCTGTCACTCTATACAGAATTCTGGCAACACCGCAAGAGCCGTGGCTGGAATTAAATGCTCCTGTAAAAATAACGAACTGATCGATGCCACTCGACTCTTATTGGAATACGCAACTTTTCTCAAAATAGTTACAACTATAATTCCGCCATATTTGCGGATCTGCAAATTTGCAGATTCAGATGTATTTTAATTTCACCCTAATACCTTTTAAGTTAGGTTTTGAAGGTAACATAAATTTATTTGCAAAAAAAAACAGTTAAAGAGTAGGTATTAGGGTAAAGTCTTAAAAATTAATATTTTTAATTTCTACCAATAATTTGAAAAATAATAATACGTTCCGAATATTTTAATATGGCCTAGGTATTCGGGGCACATTAGTGTTTTTGAGGGCAATATAGTATACCTAGTATTTAAATTATGTTAATTTTTAAAATAATACCTTTATGTTTAAAAAATCTTATAAAAATGTTTATTTAGCACAATTTTATTTATTTTATTTTATTTTATATTGATTTAATTCCCAACCAACTATACAGTTTATTACAGGGAATATAACATAAAAAAATAAACAATATATTAACTTTAACAAGAACTCATTAATAAAACAGTCAAATTAATTTTAAATATTTTTTTATATGTATTTTAAACAGTGATAATTTTTAATTTTTTAATTCTTATTGGTAGATTATTGTATATTTTATTCCGTTATGGAGTATTGATCTCATTCCAAAATTACTTTTTATTTGAATAGTTTCTAATAAATCTGTTTGTCAAGTATTATGCCCATGCATGTTACTAATATTTTTAAGTATGATATTTGAATTTTTTTCTTTTAATTTCAGGGAATGAATGAATATACATGTTTTTAATTTATATATATGATTTATATCAAAATAATTATTTGGTTTGTACAAATTAATTGTTGGTTCAAGATATGGTAATTTATGAATACATTTAATAATTTTATTTTAAAGTCTTTTTAAAGGTGTTAATATTTTTGAGTTTGCTGAACCCATACTGAAATTAAATATTGTAATTTTGAGTGTACCAAACCATAATAAATATTTTTAAGCAATTTAAGGGTATATAATTCCGAATCTTAAACAAAATTCCTATTAAAGGTGATAGATAATTTCGAAGATAGTCTATATGTTTTCTGTAACTTAAATTTTCATCAATATATAATCCCAAAATTTTATATTTGTAGAATAATTTATTTTTTTATTTTTAAATGATATATATATAAGGAATTTTATCTTTTCTTTTGTTGTTTGCTGATAATTATATTTAATTATATTTTATTTGCTTATATCTGATTAAATTAAACCAGCCCAGGGAGTAGTGTTGTTTGCAACGTTGCCTTTCTGGCTTCATGGCTTTTTTGTTATAGAAGGCTGTGCCAAAACTAACACTGAGAAAAAAAAAGGCTCCCACAACTAAAAATTTAATTGTCACTACAAAAATAATTAATAAAATAGGGATCAGACCAGCTTCCCAGTTGTCACAACTAAAACAGTTTTGTTGCGACCTACTCACATTTTTCTAAGTTGCTGCAACTAAATTTCTTTAGTTATGACAATTACAATGGATCAACCTATAATAATTAATAAATTGTAATTGTGGATACTAGAATTTTTGTCATGACAACTAATTATATTGGCTGGGTTAGCTAATGCGTCAAGTAGGTACAATTAAATTTTATGCTGCAGCAATAAATTGTATTGGCTATAGCAACTAACATTTATGGTGTGGTAACAAAAGAGTTTTGTAATGACAATTAATATTTTTAGTTGCACCAATAAATAGTACTGGTTATGGCAACTTAAAATTTATGTTGATTATTAATATTAGTCATATTTTGTGAATTCACCATTTGATTTCGTGTATTTGCAACTTTATTTTGCGCTCCCACCATTTTTTTTAGTTTACGCAAATACCTACACTTTTTGTTTTAGTACCTAAATCTGACATGGTTGTCAAAAGCTAAAATATCTTAATCTAAAAAATATAGATTTTGTGTAAAAGTTAATAAGATTAACAGTAGTTTTTATAAAAATACACAGCAGTGCCTCTCGAAAACATAAGATTGTATTTTGTCGTTTTATAAAATATTTTAACCTTTGTCGATACCAGATTTGGATATCAAAACATTTGCACAGGAATTTGCGACGTAAAATGTTAAAAAAAAAGTTCCTACTCCCACCATAATGATACATAGAACCTATCCGCCCTTTGGAATTTTCTGAATTCACTATTCCAATTTGTATGTTTACCTATTTTGCACAGACGGCATTTGTGCTTACCTTAATTTATTTTTAAATAAATTTTAATTAATATATTTTTAATCTAAGATTTCAAGCACAATAATTGCTAGTTTGGCAAATCAAAGACAGATGGTAAATATGTATACTATATGTCGTAGTCTTTTAGTGAAATCAGTCTTTTTACGAAGTTCCTAGTCACTTTATGAAGCTACACAATCTGACGCTGTTTCGTCGTATTGTGTCGTTACACAACCTGACTAAATGTTAATATTGATAATTTTGTGAAGAAGCAGATTAGTTCTGGTTGGTCCTAATTGGTTTGGTATTTACTATTAGCTTTAAAAAATATATCAAATGTACAACTTCAAAATTAGTCAGGTTATGTTATGACACAATATGACGAAACATCGTTCGCTCTTCATGATAAACCTATGCATATCGAGTAATCTGATTATTTTACATGATACGCCACTGCTTCATAAAGAGATTATGATCTTCGTGAAAAGACGGATTGCACCAAAAGACTACAACATATACATATTTACCATCTGTCTTTGGTTTGCTAAACTAACAATTTTGCTTAAAATCTTAGATTTTGGAAAATATTTCAAATTTAATTAAAAATAAATTGAGGTGAACAGAAATATAGTTTTGTTTTTATTGTTATTTAAATGAAAAATACAATTTACATAACAAAGAGTATTTTTATTTACAAACAAATAATTTAAATAATTGTATTAAATATCCTAATACAGTAACTACTTATAGTCATTATTTTTAAAGATCTTACAGATATTATCATATGTTTTCAACTTAAAAAAATATTAGTGTGGTTATAAGCATGGGTAAGTAAACAAAGATGAATATAATACGTAATATAAATACTATTAAACAAGGACTTAAAAGCCTTACAATTAGTAAAAAAAATATATTGACCATATTATAAAACAAATAAAAAACACACTTAACAAAACACAAAATATTTTTGATACAATAAATTACCCATACTAACACCCTACACCTTCAAAAATATCATTATATCTACAGAAAAGTTGCGAGTAACATGAGAAGCTCCAAATTATTAAATTGGGAACATTTTATACAAGTCACAGATGGATTATTTGAGCTAAATCGTTATTGTAATTTTCTAAATTTATTAAAGAATATGTTACTTTAAAACAGCTTTGTGTTTTGGACCGTTTAATTTTACAGAATCGACAAAAGGAGTTTGAATTAAAACTTTCCTGAAAACCTAATATGTATTTAATCCAAATTATCACCAAGGAATAAAGCAACAACGTAATGGTTTGTTTTTTTTCTGTAGCTCTATTGTTATTCCAATATTTTAAAAAATTAAACTTCTTTATTAATTCATAAAAAATTTTCTTTTCCCAATTTTTAAGTCACTACCGTGAAAAAGCATCCCCAGGAAAATATTTTCTAACAAAACTGAAAACTTGGAGGTATACAAGATCTGAAAATAAATTGCCCCCATTTTTATGAATTCCGGCATGAGATCCTAAAGGATTACAATTTCATATTCATCAAAATATATAAATAATGGAAAAACAATATTATTACTTGGAAAATTAGAAATTATTGTTTTCCAATGCTCAGACTGAATTATGTTGGATATAACAGTATCATCCTTAAGCTTGGTGATATAACTGGAATCATTGGGATTAATTAGGCAGTGTAGTTTTTGGGGATGGGAATATTACGTTTTTTTTTTCAAGACATTGTCCCACTACAAATTCTTTGGGCTTAATGTAAAATTCTTGTCGCTCTAAGTATTTAAACCGCAAATATTCATTATCAAGACTATGAAATAAAGTTAGCAGTTCACTAAAATATATTTGTATTTCTATTTTATCTGAAGCAGATAAGGGAATATGGTTTAGTATGAAATCCTGAAATAAAGACAAAGGTTCTGTAAGAAGGTCCTGAATACCAGTAACTATCATTTAAATAGACTTTCTTGAGATATTGGCATTTATATATAAATTACTTAAGAAAATAATATTATTTCTTATAACAGTTCCATCGGGATTTTTATTATTAAAATCAACAGGATTGCTTGAAAAATTCAGTGCACTTTCAGCTTCCTGGGTAAAATTTTGTGATTGTGGTAAAATTAAATTATTTTGTTTGTTGCTAGAACCAGAAGGTTTTTCATTTACCAAATTTGGATCCATCCTTTTTTCATGGTATTTTAGATGTTTACGAAAAGAATTTAATAACGGAAAATGTCGGTGGCATTTTTTTTGTCCACAAATGAATAAACTATTTGCAGCACGTTGGTGAATTATCTTTAAATGTAAAACTAAAGCATTAATTTTAAAATAAGAATCGGTACACATATAACAATTCACGCTGTCAAAAATACTGTTTGTATATTCTGATTAGCCATAAATTACTAAATTATCACCAAGGAATAAAGCAACACAAAAGTAAATGGTTTGTTTTTTATCTGGTAGCTCTATTGTTATTCCAATATTTTTTAATAAATTAAGCTTCTTTATTAATTCATAAAAATTTTTCTAAAATAATGTATAAAATATGTATGTGGTTGACAAATATAAAAGGTAGGTAACTAAATTTAGGTTATCTTTAAAAACTACGAAATCCAAAAAAAAAGGTACATTGCTAACTACTTGTCATTAGTGTCCTGATCGATAAAGTATTTTAAGTCAGATATAATATTACGTGATAATTTGTAACACTAATTGATACAAGTAAATTTATAATATATAATTTTTTGGCCCCACGTTGGGCAAAAAATTATTAATTAAATTATCAAATAAAGTAAAAATAAAAAAATTATCTAATAAAAAATGAATAGATAATTATCTAAGGAAGTAAAACAAATAATTATCAAAATGAAAGGCTCGGCTCGCTCAGAAATAAAAAAATAATTTAATCATTCATTGGCTAAAGATGGTTACAATACTTACAGTCGCATGAGGCTCTACACAAAGGCGAGTGCATTCTTGAAGGGGGTATTGTCAATAAAAGTCAAAATATAAATATACTAGTTAATGCTTTATTACAAAAAAAAATAATAAAATAATTGTACCAAATTCCTACCAAATTGGTGAATGCGCTTTTTAAACCAAAATTTAATAAAATTTTAAATTATTGAAAAATAAATGACAATGTTAAACTAAATTTGACTGATATACAAATTTAATGTTACTAAACCAAAAGCTGGACAATTAATAAATTGATAAATTGTCAGCAAAATCCTATATATATAACAAAAACCCTAAGCTTATAACTTTTACAGAAAACCTTCTACTATGTTACCCACATATACGTAAGGCCATAAGTTGCATTTAAAACTTTTTTAACAGACTCTTACAAATTAAAAAAATTATTAAAATGAAGCAGATGACGTTATGGACATTAAAGTGGACTTAAGGGTGGGGCACTTTACTGAAATTTTCATTATCTGTTGGCAGTTTGGTAAAGTTCTGAAAACTTGATGTTGATAGATTGAGTAAGGAGGATCTTGTTTGGGAGCTTAAAGCTCGTGGTATTGTAGAGTCTGATAATGGGGACTCATTAAGGAAGTGTCCTTGAGCTGCTTTAAGTGTCAAGAAGGATTCTTCGTTTATTCAGAAATTTTCTTTTCAGAGAAACCCAATTTAAGAACTTGGACATAGTACAACTTTTGCTTCTGCGAGAGGCCTGGTTTTTGGGGAATGCGTTGCGGATGAGTAATTGGCTGGATAGGTATACTTGACTGGGATTTGGTCCGGTTGATTAAGGAAGGGGTGTTCCTTTGGCCAATGAGTTATGGCAACAAAACTTTCCAGGATGCAGGGAGTCGGGAAGTCCATAGGGTTGTATGTCACAGTCATGACAAGCTGCAAATTATTTTGCTGTGAAATTAGCAGAATGGTTTAGAGGACCATTTAGGGTTCGTAAGAAAGTAGGATATTGTACCTACGAGTTAAAATGGTGTGTCAATTGGTTATTGGCATACAGAGGATTTGAAGCCAAGTCCGAGTGAGGACGACTAACGTTTTATGTTGGTTTGTTTGAAGTTTTTGCAAAGATTTTGTTGTTTTCAAAAGAAATTTCATTTCTTTTGAAAGGGAGAAAGGGTGGAGTTGTTACAGTTCAAAAATTGAACTATAACAATTTTCGATTTAAAATACCTTTTTTGCATAAATACCTTAAATGCGGAAAGCAGGGCTATAGTTTGAAATGTTGTTTATTACTAGCTATGGTCTGCGGAATGTTTTGTGTTTGATTGTTTATTGACCTTTCCTTATTTTCAGGGGTCGTTGACATGTTTGTGGTTGTTTTTGTAACCGTGTGGAATATTTTACATTGTTTTTCTTTTGAATTATGTACATTCATAACTCTTGTTTTGTTTTTGTAGTTTTGAAGTTTAAAATTTTGACGTTTTTAAATAAGTCATTTTTGGGAAATTTATATCTCCTTAAAGAAGGATTATACCACGTGGAAAACTTGTATAGAACCTTTTTCTTCGTTAATGTCTTTTAAGGGGGATAGTGGCTCGTTAAGTTGTGGAAAATATAAGAATTTTACTATTTCACAAGTTTTATCAAATTGCTACTTTGAATTTTTGATCTAACTTTGAAAACGTATTGTATTCGATTTTGGGGTTATGATAATTGCGTAGTTAATTTATGGGGTTTTCTTTAAATGGATTGTTTTTAAGGGGAGAACTTTGTCTAGAATTTTTATGCTTATTGGGTAATTTATGTAAGGGATGTAATTTTTGTGTTTCGAAAGTATCATACGTAACCATGCATAAGCTTAGACCAGTTGTTTTTTTAGAGTTCTACTTCTTTCTTCTTCTTTCTTTCGTCTGTTCTTTCTATCCTGGTTTTACTTTGAGTTCTTCGACTTGATTTTGTTCGGGCCAATGCTTAATGCCTGTTCAGTTCAAGTTAATGGATTAATCCCATGCCTTATGTTCAGATTCAGTGACAAACCCAAGTTGCCGACGTAGTTGCTGATGACTGACAGCTAGACTACCTTTTATAAGTCACAACCACTTGTTTCCATAATAACCGGAAAATCACAGATAAGTCTTGGGTTTATGAAAATTTTTGTAGATTAATGATATTACTTTGACTTAAGAGAATGTCACGTCGATAATTAGCCTTAGATTTGAACTGAAATTTTATTGGAAACACCTGCTAATCATTTGAATAGCTTGATGTTACTTAAACCTTCTCTGTCTGAGTTAACAGTCATTAACACTTTATTTCTCGGTACCTTCACTAAAATCTAAGACTGGAATTTGGACATAAGTATACACATGTGCACTTTTAAAGCTTTAAAGGTTATCGAAAGAACATTTAGTATTATGGTATACCTTAGGGGTATATAGTCACTTACTTTTAACACTATTTTATTGGGGAACGGTTTGATAGGTAGACAGTTGGTACTTGTGAGTTGTAATCATATACACGAGTACGAGTGTTGTATATCAATCTGTGGTAGGAGGTATAAGATTTATTGCTAATCATTTGGTAATAATCTTCTACGGTTTAATTATGAATATTGAATTCGATCAAAAAAAAAAATAATAAAATGAAGCAGAGTGACGTTATGGACATTACAGCAAAATATCTGATGGCACTAAGGCTTAAACAAAAATATATCCGGTCAAGGGTTAAACAAAAAAACAGTGTCAGTAAATCTTATTAATCTTCAATGATCAAATTCAATATTCATAATTAAACCGTATAAGATTATTACCAAATGATTAGCAATAAATCTTATACCTCCTACCACAGATTGATATACAACACTCACACTCGTGTATATGATTACAACTCACAAGTACCAACTGTCTACCTATCGAACCGTTCCCCAATAAAATAGTAAGTAAGTGACTATATACCCTAAGGTATACCATAATACTAAATGTTCTTTCGATAACCTTTAAAGCTTTAAAAGTGCACATGTGTATACTTATGTCCAAATTCCAGTCTTAGATTTTAGTGAAGGTACCGAGAAAATAAAGTGTTAATGACTGTTAACTCAGACAGAGAAGGTATTAAGTAACATCAAGCTATTCAAATGATTAGCAGGTGTTTCCAATAAAAATTTCAGTTCAAATCTAAGGCTAGACTATCGACATGACATTCTCTTAAGTCAAAGTAATATCATTAATCTACAAAAATTTTCTTAAACCTAAGACTTATCTGTGATTTTCCGGTTATTATGGAAGCAAGTGGTTGTGACTTATAAAAGGTAGTCTAGCTGTCAGTCATCAGCAACTAATGTCGGCAACTTGGGTTTGTCACTTGAATCTCGAACATAAGGCATGGGATTAAATCCATTAACTTGAACTGGAACTAGGCATAAGCAGCATTGGCCGGAACACAAAATCAAGTCGAAGAACTCAAAGGGGTAAAACCAGGATAGAAAAGAACAGACGAAAAGAAAGAAGAAGAAAGAAGTAGAACCCTAAAAAAAAAACAACTCGTCTAAGCTTTATGCATGGTTACGTATGATACTTTACGAAACACAAAAATTACATCCCTTACATAAATTACCCAATAAGCATAAAAATTCTAGACAAAGTTCTCCCCTTAAAAAAACAATCCATTTAAAGAAAACCCCATAAATTAACTACGCAATTATCATAAGCCCAAAATCGAATACAATACGTTTTCAAAGTTAGATCAAAAATTCAAAGTAGCAATTTGATAAAACTGTGTGAAATAGTAAAATCTTACCTTTTTCCACAAACTTAACGAGCCACTATCGCCCCTTAAAAGACATTAACGAAGAAAAAGGGTTCCATACAAGTTTAATAAATTTCCCAAAAATATACGGATAACGTGACATTTCACTCCGAAACAACGTACTACAATTAGCACAAACAAACGGGAAATTTACTTAGGCATTTGTTCAACAATCCCCAAAACAAGGGTTGAAAATTAACTTTTAGAACATTGCCTTCACGTGTGCTGTCTCCTTGGTGGTCAGCAGGAGAGAGAAAGCTTCCCCAAAACTTATTTTTCACCGACCGCGTTTTCTGTCAAGGACGACCTTGGCAGTACCAAAACCCTTCTTGCTACAATTCTACCAACTCACACACAATCCATCACTGGCTCGCTGGCTGGCCTTTTGCCATCATTCCTAAAGGTTGGCTCTAAGACACCAGGAACTACCCAGATATTACTAACAAACAACGCACGTTCATCCCCGCAAAATATAATCCCGAAATCCAGATATAACCGGTTTCTGTCAGAACTTTCTAAAAGAAAGATTTAGAATCACTCTCGATTTCAAGACCGCCTCTCACGGTATCAAGCGGCGTTGCTACTACGATATCTTGCAGGTCATTTTAGCCAAAAAGAAAAAGAAGAAAAGTAAACAACTTCACCATAAACCTGACTTATTTTAAAAACGTCAAAATTTTAAACTTCAAAACAACAAAAACAAAACAAGAGTTATGAATGTACATAATTCAAAAGAAAAACAATGTAAAATATTCCACACGGTTACAAAAACAACCACAAACCTGTCAACGACCCCTGAAAATAAGAAAAGGTCAATAAACAATCAAACACAAAACATTCCGCAGACCATAGCTAGTAATAAACAACATTTCAAACTTAGCCCTGCTTTCCGCATTTAAGGTATTTATGCAAAAAGGTATTTTAAGTCGAAAATTGTTATAGTTCAATTTTTGAACTGTAACCATAACCGAGGCTGTTGAAAATTTTTTTTTTTTTGGTTTCATATTAAAAACCAACTCCTCAATGAGAAGCCATAAATGCTCACTTTCAGCCGGATATGAAATATCCAGTCCATAAAAAGCCTTAAATAAAGTTCTAATGCTCTAAGGCAAGTTTCTACCGTATATCGGACGTTTTCCATATATATGAAAAATTCAGGTTTTTCCAAATTTCCCACAATGGCTGCAAATGGTTGGAGAGTTAACTTGTAATCTAGAAGTTTTTTCTTCCTGGAATGTAATCTTTCTTCGAATTCTTGGATTGTCTAAAATATTAAAACAGTCGAATAACAAGATTGCTTAAATGTGTAAATACATAATATAGTTCTTTTAGTCAATTAGGTTACCTCTGAATTTCGTAATTTCATTATTATTTTGATTTTTTTCCGTTATTATTATTATAGTTTTTTATGTCTGTAGTGTACTGTCTAATGTATTTTAAGAAAGGAGGATCTGACATATACTAATCAAAAGGGTAGTAAATTAAGACGGCTCCCAGGGAAGAAGAAGAAGAATCAAAACTTACTTTCCATTAGATTCTTTGCTATTACTAAATTTTTTAGGATAATTGTCTCGAAAGTGGTCTGAACTCCGATCTTGACAAAATTAAAAATATATAATACATATAAAAAAGTTAACAAAAAACCAAATGTAGCCAATCATATTGCTTGTTTGGTCATTTTAAGGATTACCTTGTGCTGGGGGTTTCTTAAAATTGTTGGTGCATAAATCATTAATTATTATGATTTTATGTTTATACATAAATCTGGATATATGAACACTGGATTTGCAAATCCTTTTTTTTTAAATACACATAGTATTTGAAGTGAACAACCAAAACGACCAAGTTGTATACATTTCATTATTTGCATATAATTTTTAAATAAATTTGTTTTAAAGTAAACATTAATAATATAAGTTTCATAGTTACGTTATCAAAAATTAATTGAAAACTGCATATTAAATTAAAAATGCTGGAAAAGCTTATTTACTTTAAGTTAGCTCTAAAATGACAGTCACAAAAAATTAATATTGTCATCTAATTAGACTCTGTTAAATAACTTTGATTTGTATTAAAGCGATATCTGCTGTTAAAGTTTTTGAATTAATTTACAACTTAAAAAATAATCTTACGAAATGCAGTATCAATAATCTTTAAACGAGAATTTTGGAATTGATTGGTGATGTAACATGGTCTTTTAAAAGTTTGGCTTAAGTTATAATTTTCTAATTCTTGAAAGAGTTCTGATGTATTATTATCTGTCAGACTAGAGCAGTACTGTATCTGTTGATGAAGTTGAAGTAGTATCCCCTGCCTAAAAATAATTAAATAGAATTCATGTCTTTACTCAGAAAATATAAACAAATACAAATTTCTCATCTTAAACAATTTGCAATATACATTTTAAACAATTTCAATATATTTTTTTGAAGGTACAAGTTAGTATCATAAAATGAATCCTTAAATGATAAGAAAGGATAGGAAAAATATTCATAATTATTAAAAATAAGTACAGGGTTTTACAAAGGTTTTCATTTTTATTTGGACAGCATCTTGTATGTTTCTAATTAAAAATAGTAGGTAGTGCATCACTGTTGGGAACATAGCAAATTTTAAATTTTAGAGTGTGTAAATATTTGCTTTCCTATTATTTTAGATCAAACTTTTAATTTAAAGATTTATTCCCGTTTTTCTAATTAATAAAACGTTGTTAGAAAAGGTTCAGTTACAATAAAACTCATAGTTTTGTAAAATAAGATGCAAATCGAAGGACACATTATAGAATGAAGAAAATCATTCGCATCCGAAACAGAACTAGATTTTTACATGAGAAGGGGTTTTACCTCCCTTCCCCACATAAGGGCATGTATAGATTTTCTTTAAACCCCCCCCCCCTCAGGACCCTTACGTAAATAATGAATGGTTACTTTCCAAAAAAATCACCAAGTATTGTAAGTCCAAAAATTTTTTAAATGATTTAAAATAAACTTGTAAAAAATTGTTTTATTATGAGTTTTCTCAAAATTGATGGGAAGCAAATATTTAGTCACTTAATTAGTGTAGAATTTAAAGAAATTAGTCACTGAAAAAATATTACAGAGAATAGCTTTATTATTTAAATTGGCTCATTTCTTTATCGATAAATTCCTATAAAACTTACAAGACTATTAGTTTGGTGGTTCTCTATATTGTTGGCTTTTAGGTGATGTTCATAATATTTTTAAATATTAATCTGGTCCAGATTTGGAATAATTTTCTCAAAGTTTCTTCATCAAGAAGACTGAAACTCTCATCGCTTATACCTTCATCTAAGAAACAAAATATTTTAAGATAAATATTAAAGGAAATAAATGACTTCAGCAAGTTTTGAAAATTAAAAAAGCACCACAAGCACGGTCATATACTTCTTCTCTTAGCTTTTATTACTTTTTTCAAGTCATATCCAAGAATCAAGAAAATAATAAATGTATTTTAGTAAGTTTAATGCTAATAAATAAGCCTATATATAAACTCAATCAAAATCTCTTTTCAGGCGGGACTGAAGTACGAATTAGAATATTATGAAGAAAGTTTTGTACGACTTGACAACCCATTTTTTAAAATAAATAATTAACAATCTAATCCGAATTTCTTTTGTAAGTCTGCATATTGAAAATTTTTAATGGATTAAGATGCATCTAATTAGCTGAATTAAATCAAAACTCGCATACTTTTTTAAGAAAAATCTACATGTTAACCTCTGAAAGGGAGCCTCACCGCCATCTCTTAAATTCACTTTTTTACACTAAATTATATAAAGCACAGTTTTGAAAAAAAACCCTCTTAGTCCAAGAGCTGGTAAACAATTATTAGTACCTGACTTTTGTATGGGGTCCTTCAAAGACAATTACACAGATTTTCAAAGTACCTCATAGGGACTTTATCTATTTAATTGTCCTTGAAGGGCCCCAACATCAAACTCAAAGGGCTGGCTAAAGGGTCCCTAGTATCTAACACCAAGAATTCCTAACATCAAACAACAAAAAAACCGCTCCAACGTAGGCTTAAGGCCAATGACAAAGCGCCATCACGTGATTTGAAACAGCATTAGAGAGATCAGAGATCTTATTACCCAACGAACTAAAGGACTTAGTTCCTTGTTATTACCTTATTATTACTTATTTTTATTAGTGTTTGTTTGTTTCTAAAAAATATAATTTGGCTTTTATTTTAAAAAATATAAATTCATTAAAATACATTTTCTTGACGTAAACAAGAATAAAAGCCACTTTGTAACAGAAAATGCCGGTCAACACCAAAAAGGAAACCATTTAAAGTTCTAATTAAACAATTCAATGGGTCCCGGGGAACCTTAAGGTAATATATAAATAAGGTATTTTAATCCTGCAATGCATCATTGGAAATGTGTCAAGCGGTGGCGCCATCACCAGTGTGTCAGACACACTAGCCGGCAAATATAAAGTATTTTCAGGGACAACTTTAAAATAAAAAATTAAAATTTAAAATTTTTTTTTTTTTAGGGTCAAACTTTTAATTTAAAGATTTATTCCCGTTTTTCTAATTAATAAAACGTTGTTAGAAAAGGTTCAGTTACAATAAAACTCATAGTTTTGTAAAATAAGATGCAAATCGAAGGACACATTATAGAATGAAGAAAATCATTCGCATCCGAAACAGAACTAGATTTTTACATG
Source organism: Listronotus oregonensis (assembly GCA_019359885.1). Classification (NCBI taxonomy): domain Eukaryota; kingdom Metazoa; phylum Arthropoda; class Insecta; order Coleoptera; family Curculionidae; genus Listronotus; species Listronotus oregonensis. The sequence continues at coordinate 21,901 of JAHBCN010003829.1, forward strand.
AGAAGGGGTTTTACCTCCCTTCCCCCACATAAGGGCATGTATAGATTTTCTAACCCCCCCCTCCCCTCAGGACCCTTACGTAAATAATGAATGGTTACTTTCCAAAAAAATCACCAAGTATTGTAAGTCCAAAAATTTTTTAAATGATTTAAAATAAACTTGTAAAAAAATTTTTTTATTATGAGTTTTTTGATGGGAAGCAAATATTTAGTCACTTAATTAGTGTAGAATTTAAAGAAATTAGTCACTGAAAAAAAATTTTTACAGAGAATAGCTTTATTATTTAAATTGGCTCATTTCTTTATCGATAAAATTCTATAAAACTTACAAGACTTTTGTTTGGTGGTTCTCTATATTGTTGGCTTTTAGGTGATGTTCATAATATTTTTTTTTAAAAATTAATCTGGGTCCAGATTTTGGAATAATTTTCCTCAAAGTTTCTTCATCAAGAAGACTGAAACTCTCATCGCTTATACCTTCATCTAAAAAAAAAATATTTTAAGATAAATATTAAAGGAAATAAATGACTTCAGCAAGTTTCTGAAAATTAAAAAAACACCACAAGCACGGTCATATACTTCTTCTCTTAGCTTTTATTACTTTTTTTTTTAAGTCATATCCAAGAATCAAGAAAATAATAAATGTATTTTAGTAAGTTTAATGCTAATAAATAAGCCTATATATAAACCCCAATCAAAATCTCTTTTTAGGCGGGACTGAAGTACGAATTAGAATATTATGAAGAAAGTTTTGTACGACTTGACAACCCATTTATAAAATAAATAATTTACAATCTAATCGAATTTTTTTTAAGTCTGCATATTGAAAATTTTTAATGGATTAAGATGCATCTAATTAGCTGAATTAAATCAAAAAATCGCATACTTTTTAAGAAAAAATCTACATGTTAACCTCTGAGGTAGCCTCACCGCCATCTCTTTAAAATTTACATTTTTTTACACTAAATTATATAAAAACACAGTTTTGAAAACAACCCTCTTAGTCCAAGAGCTGGTAAACAATTATTAGTACCTGACTTTTTTATGGGCCTTCCCAAAAACAATTACACAGATTTTCAAAGTACCTCATAGGGACTTTATCTATTTAATTGTCCTTGAAGGACCCCTTTCATCAAACTCAAGGTCTGGCTAAAGGGTCTCCCAGTATCTAACACCAAGAATTCCTAACATCAAACAACAAAACTGCTCCAACGTATGGCTTAAGGCCAATGACAAAGCGCCATCACGTGATTTGAAACAGCATTAGAGAGATCAGAGATCTTTTTTACCCAACGAACTAAAGGACTTAGTTCCTTGTTATTACCTTTTTTTATTACTTATTTTTATTAGTGTTTGTTTGTTTCTTAAAAAAATATAATTTGGCTTTTATTTTAAAAAAAATAAATTCATTAAAATACATTTTCTTTTACGTAAACAAGAATAAAAGCCACTTTGTAACAGAAAATGCCGGTCAACACCAAAAAAGGAAACCATTTAAAGTTCTAATTAAACAATTCAATGGGTCCGGAGAACCTTAAGGTAATATATAAATAAGGTATTTTAATCCCGCAATGCATCATTGGAAATGTGTCAAGCGGTGGCGCCATCACCAGTGTGTCAGACACACTAGCCGGCAAATATAAAGTATTTTCAGGCGAATCTCCTCCAATAATAAAAATTATTTATTATAATAAATTATACTTACTTAGAAATAATTAATTTTCATTTTTAAAGAAATATATAGTATTAGAAAAGGTAACGATACATTTTAGGATAATTAATTTAAAATCCATGTAAACACAAGTTTGATTAATAAATAAAATTTTATAAATTTTAATGATTAAAGAGAACAATTAAAATACGAGGTAGGTTTAAAAAGTCCGTGCAAAAAAATAAAATCTACTTACTTGTTTGGGGTAAACCTTTTTATTTTTCCACATAGTCTCCTTTTTAGGCTTATACACTCTGTCCAACGATGTTCCAGTTTGTTGATGCCTTCAAAATAATAGGATTTGTCCATGTCTGCAAAATATCGATCAGTGTCTGCAATTACTTCCTCGTTTAAACAGAATCTTTGTCCCGCCAGCCATTTCTGCAAATTGGGGAACAAATAGTAGTCCGAGGAAGCCAAGTCTGTAGAATAGATGGGATGTGAAACGAGTTGGAACCCATTTTCCATTAATTTTGCGACCACAAGTGCTGAGGTGTGTGCTGGTGCGTTGTCGTGATGAAAAAGGACTTTCTTGTGGGCCAATCGGGGGCGTTTTTCTGGCAGCTCGGTTTTCAAACGGTCCAATAATGATGAATAATATGCAATATCTTAAAAATTTATTTGCGAACAGTTTTTGTAGAAGTACGCATATATGCACTTTGAGGACTAAAAACAACAAGATTTTGGTTCTCTGGTTGCACTGTTATGTCTCTAGCAAGAATGTGAAGCCGTAAAGAAATGAATTTTCCCAAAACTTTATCGCGAATCTTATGGCATTCTGAAAAGACAAGCGAATGTTTAACAGCTTCCTGAATACTTTTTGTTAAAAGCTCATGAACATTCTGTAGATGCAATAAAGTTTTTCCATAGGTAGTGAAAACTTCTTAAGCTTTTTTAAGAAGTTGAAAAACTGCTTCACTAGGATGCTTTAAGTGACCACGATTTATTGCATCTGTCCAGTCAGGCTTGCATTTGGTAACGGTTTTGTAGAATTGATAGCCTCTTCACACGCTTTGCAATTAGAAGACGAAAGACGTCCGTATTTTTGAATTTCTGTTAATTCACAGCCATCAGGCATTTCGAGGATATATTGTGTTTTGTTTTCTGAACAATGAAGCTCTTTATTTTTTTTTACGTTAAAACTCTTGGTGGTATCGTCTTCCTAGGATGCAGATGATGGAACGCGTAAATACTGCGCTACAGCAATTAAACGCATTCGGTATCGTAGTTGACGTGGTTTAGGATAAATATCACCACCAGCTCAAACCTGAAAAAATTAATTTTCCACAGGACTAGATGTTAGGCGCCCCGTAAGAAGATATTCAAGTTTCCCCGATAAAACTAATTTTTCACGCAAATTTAATGCTGTAGTTGTTGCAAGTATTATCCTCCGTTGAATTGGCTTCCACTTATTGTCAGAACTAAATTGTAATTCTCTTGTTAGTTCAATAAAACTCTGGAGGAACTCGACACGCTTGGAAGAAGCTTTATTAGTTCCAAGAGAATTACTTTTATGAGTTCTTATAACTAAAAATGTAATTGTGGTAAATTAAAAAAAATAACTAAATCGTTTAGTTAACCTAATTTTCTCAGTGTCAAGGTTGGCACCCACATCCTGTGCTTCCCTATTCTGGTCAAACGGAAGCAGTACCGTTGTTGTTTCGTGGTTCTCCGGGTGCGGCGGAACCGCAGGCATCCATTGCCCATCAGCTTGCCCAAATCCGTATCATCCGCTAACACCCGGAAAACGCATGTCGTCTTACCGGCTACTTCTTCTGCTCTCCTGCTACATCGAGCTGTACTATTCCCCGATACCGGTGATGGATATGGTCGTGTAGCCACTCGTTGTGATGAAGTTGAAGCCCTCTGTACCCTCGTACCCTGTCCCGCGGGCGGTGGAGGATCCCGAGGTACGCCAAGCGCCCACAACGACTGACATGGGGAATTCACTTCCCTCGGCGTTTGGTTCGGTAATGCCCGCTGCTGTGGTATCTGTTGGTCGTAGTATCCTGGCGGTTTTATTGCTGTTTAATTCGGCGAGAGCTTGCCTTGCCCCTTCCACAGTAAAATATTGCTTATTCCCCGCACTGTTACGTGGGGGTAGCTCAGCAAAACCCTTTACCTTGCCAGCCTTCGTTGCTGGGGCAACCCGGGAAGTGTACGCGTCATTCACCGCATCGGCAGGTACTTGGGGATTCCCCAAAGCCGAAGCCGGTGTTGTACTGACGGCCTCATCGGCAGATGCCAGGAGCACTTTTGAACCGAAGCGGGTGAACCGCTCACCACCGAATAGGCAGATACTGAGGAATACCTCAGAGCCGAAGCCGGCAGTGACCGGCTCACCCCATCGGTAGTTACAAGAGAACTCCCTTGTGCCGAGGCAGGCAAGTCAGGAAGTGTTTGTGGGTTCCGTTCTCCAGGCTGGTGAGAAATGAAAGAGTCGATTAGTATTTCTAGAAATTTTAATTTCATCAGGTTTGCCAATTTTTCACATATTTCACGGTTTTTATTATTCTCTGACATTTTTTTTTATTCTATTAACAATGACAAACTGACTAATGATATTACTTAAAAAACAAAAACAAGTTACAAACAAAAGAAATAAAGAGGCGAACCAGCCAGTGTGGGAACCAGAGCTATTTACACTAAAGTATTTAACAACAAAACAAAACAACAAAACAAAAAAATAGAATTATCTTCCTTATCAAAACTACAAGAAACAAATAACAAATTTATATTTACAATTTTAATTTAAACCCGTTCGAAACGATACCGAATTAACTTTGCTCCTGGTTGTCGCACACCTTGGAAAAGGGGAGCACCACGATACCACAGCTCTTGTGTATTACCACAATGCCAATCAAGCATCCACTGCCGAATCCCGTAACAGCATGTCGTCTACTGGAAAATCGGGATACCATGCCTATATTAATATCACAAAGAGGGCTTATATCTTTATGGTAATCCTTATAGCCTTGTTTTTAAAAACTTTTATCATTTCCTAAGAGGGCATTGGAATTAAAAAAACTTTTTTTTTATTTACATAAACACCTGTTACTTGACATTTGTCACAACCAGTATATGAATTATAAGCCTTTGTGGCTTTTAAATATGAACGGGGCGGGTGGTTCGCAGCAAAACGATTGAATTTTAATATTTATAACTTTGATATTTAGAAAAATAGGGTTTTGATAAATTTCTTTAACCTCTGCAATAAAAATCAAACAAAATTCTTTGGGAGTGGCGGTTCCCCCGGACAACAATAAAGTGCAACCACAAAGGGAGTTTCATCTGAATAGTTTGATATTTGACAAAAAAATTAGCAAAAAAGCTAGTTTGGTACTTTTTATGTATGGCTATCCCATCAACATTAAAATATATATATATATATATATATATATATATATATATATATATATATATATATATATATATATATATATATATATATATATATATATATATATATATATATATATATATATATAAAATTATATATATATATATATATATAAACTGGTCAATGTCATTTTTTTTGTTCATATTTATCAAATAATTTTTTGATTTCCTTACGAAGTCCAAAATATTAAAAAGAACCATCACCCATTGATTGAACATGAATCTGTCTTGGTGTCTTTAATAAAGTACGCGCATCCCTTGGTAGATTAGCAAATTTGGACTTGTTGAAAACCACTGCAGTAAATTCCCCTTACAGCAGTATGTGTAATTTTTTTTTATAAATAAGAGCCCAATTTTCCAAAAAAACTCTGCTCGGATTGTTAACATGTTCAAATACTGATATATTTCTGCTTATGCTGGCAGGTTCTGTAAATTCTTCCAAATTAACCCACTGGGGCTCAGAATCTGAGCCTTATTAGACACTCAAGGAATCTAAATCAGGCTCAGATTCAGTTTTGGAAAAATTCTGGAAATTTAGGGGTTATTCTCCTTAAAAGTATGTTGGAACTATGGGCACTACTTGAAGAACTTTGCCCATTGATGTTATTTGAGTAACTTTGAGAAGCAACAAACAAACATTGGAGATTCATTAGGCAGGGTACCGAGCGCCATTTTATATTTATTTTATTTATACAATCTAAATATAGCTACCCTACAAATAAAAAAAACTTACTCGTGTTGGGCCCAGACTCCATTTTTTACCTCACTAATTACAGTACCAAGTCGAATTACACACAAACTTTTTTTAAAATACGTACCACTACAAAAAAAATCCACAAAAATCCGGCTTTCCGGGCCTTTCCCTTTGTTTCCATGAAATTATTTTATTGGTTGGCCAGCTCGATCGCCAGCAGTCAACTGTCAACATATTAGAGCGCGAAATTTAAATTTGATTGATGAGAAAACTGTAGCGATACGGTCAACCAAAAACATTAAAAACAAGATAGATCACACAATTCATTCATAAATGTCAGATCAACACGATCAGGGCATTCAATAACTTTTCTTTAAAAGAGTAGAACAATGATAGCCTTATCGCAGTCATACACGAAGGGGAAAATGGCAACACTGTCACAGATGCCCAGAGAAACTTTCCAGTGGCGTACATTTTAAATAATTTGTTTTTACTTTAAAAAACTTTAAATTACTAGTAGTTTCGCATAAATGATGCATTTGAATATTTCTTTTTAAACCCTTTTACCAATAAAATAATTAAATTACAATTTTGTTGTTAACTTTGTGACCCCACATTTAAAAGAAGAAAAAGGATTTTTCAAACATATGTACAAAAAGGGCTTATCTATCGAATAAAACATTTTTTAAAATTTTTACCTAATTTGCAGTATTAAAAGAACTTCGGAGCACCTTGAGTTTACAAATTTTGTGGTGTTTTTCCGATTCTTTCGAGTTAGATTCCTAGCGGAAATTATAGGCGTAATTTATTAAAAGTAGCAATTGACTAATTAAATGATTATTTGACTTTAAAATGCAATTTTTAAAAACCCTTTGTTAGTCTTCTAAACCAAAAATCATTTGTGGGTGTCTGGGGCCCCTTTGACTGAAACAATATTATTCATTTCTAAATAATATTGTTTTTGTGTTAATACTGCAAATTTTTTTGATAAGTCTACTTTATTTTGCTGTTTCATAGGAATTCTTATATTAAAATAACTTTTTAAAAATTAATTTTGCCATTTCAAATGGGTGTTTGGCCAGGACTTCTGTATCAAACATATGATCCCCAAATATATTAAATGTTGAATTATATTTTTATGTTTTTTGAATATATCTTGGGTTTTGTGAAAATACCTAAAAACTTTTCATGCCCAGCATATTTCTATAATTAATTTATTAGCTTTAACAAGCTTTTTCCCTAAGTTTTACGATCTTGGGGTAGCGAACTGGATTCATTGTTTCCCAAAAATACAAACATTTTGGGCAGCCAATGCATTTTTTAAGCCCTCTCACCACAAAGCCCGCGATGTAGGGTACAATGTCTTCCACGTAAGTGGTAAGATGCCATGCGTCATATATATATATATATATATATATATATATATATATATATATATATATATATATATATATATATATATATATATATATATATATATATATATATATATATATATATATATATATATATATATATATATATATATATATATATATATATATATTGAAAAGATGTAACTTATAAGCAATTTAATTCCAGTATAAATATTTGATAAGAATCATATGAGGGGAAAAATAAAAAAAAATAGGCAATACAAAGGCTAAAATGGGTTGTAAAAGTATCAATAAAAGGCTAAAATGATTAATAATGATATAGACAATTATAAAACACAGAATAAGACAGTTGTAAAATATAAAGATCTAGGATTTAAAAAAAAAATAAAATTTCATCTCGTAGACTATCGGAAAGTACAAATTTGTTATTATAGCAAACTCCAATAAGCAAAGGAAGTCATAGAAATATTAAATATATGTGTAATAAGTAACAAACGAACTTTTCATGACAAAATATGCATGGATATACAAAGGGTTTAAACAAGACCTGCCAAAATGATAATTCAATAATAAGAAACGATACCAAATTCCTTAGATTGAATGATTTTTGCAAAACCATGACATCTTAGAGATAGGAATGTATATAATAGGATAGTTATCGGCTTAAACTAAAATATAACCAAAGAGGAACCCAAATGAATGGGAATGGTATTAAATAAAGACAATTAAAGTTAAGTGGAAAAGGTGAAAATGACGTGATATGATGCTATGCGAATTTACGAAAAAACACTAAGTATAAACCCAATAAACTGCATAAAAAAACCATAGGGAAAAGAACCCTCTTTCTCATATTATAAGGACAAGTAAGAATAAAAACAATATAAATAGTGAAATTTTAAACCAAAAATATAAAAAGGTAAACAGACAATAAAGGAGGTCAATAATTTCATATTGTAAAATTAATGTATTATTTTAGAAACTAACATTAGTTGTGAAAGTTCTATAAAATTATGTTAAGTTTAATTTTAGTGCATATTCAGCGATCTAGTCAAAGGCTTATTCGAAAAATAATAATTTATCAAATTTATAAAAGTCAAATTTCGTGACATAGACCAATGTAAACAAAAATATTGGAAAAAGGCTTTTATGGGAGAGATTGTATTATATATAGTTAAAAAGGGTATAAAATTTCCTTTATTCTGAGTGGGGTAAGAATCGCTCAAAAGTTAACAAAAACGAATAAAATAATAATAAAATATAAATTTATATAAATTTATTGATCAGGGCCGCCATTTTTCTAAGTTAAATATAGACATGAAAAGGTCGAATTTTATGTCATGATGGCGAAAAATATTCATTTGTTTGACGGGGTATAAAAGCAAAACACCCCCGAAAACGAGGCTTTTTGTAAAATTCGCTTGTTAAACTAATCTGCTGTCCTCTAGGTCAGAAAAAACAATCGAAACCTCGTCATAGAGTGATACCCAGAAGCTGACCTGGGGATTTACAAATTCAATTCCTTCATAGTTTTTTTTAATTTAAAGTAAAGTTTATCAAAGTAAAGTGATTTGAAATGAAGTATTAGTAATAAATAAGTAAATTTACCTTGAAGAAGCAGCGATTTTGTTCCACAAAAGGCCATATAACACCAATTTTCGTAATTAAAGGGACATTGAACTTTCACGTGGTAAACAATACACAAACGACAACAAGCCATATCAGACTGACGTTAAATGGGTCTGCAGTTTCAATAAGCCGTTGACAAGAACATTATCGTCGATTTTAGTGAAAATCTGTATCCTTCAATAAGAACTACGGTTTTTATTATTTCGTTGTAAGCTGAATTATAAGGTAACATAGTATAAACATTTTGTGGTTATGACTGTTAGTTAGTAGACTGAATTGCCGATAGGAGACATAAAAACCAGGGCCGCATTTAGGACATTAAATAACTTTTGAACCTTTTGATTTAATTTAAAGTAAGGAAAATAAAATTAGTGTTTACTTGTAATAATTTGAAAAATAGATGCATATGAGAAAGTTTCAATCATTTCACAAATAATAATCTAAAGAAAGAAATAAAATTTTTCGAAATTTAAATTTTATTGATAAAGCAAAGAAAATTATTGTTATTATAAAGATTTGTGATTAACATTATTATCAAAAGAAAAATATAATCAGATATATTTTCATAATGAATCATGATAATTTAAAATAAGTAAACACCAGTGTACATTTGTATTTATATTGAATTTATTTAAAAAAAAAAGGTTAAAATACAATATAGTGATTAAGTTAATATTAGACTTTTATTTATATATGTTTACAAGCCCAAATAAAACAAACAGAACTTACTCTGAGGAAGCGTCTCAAAGGTCGGAGCATTCACCAAAGAAATTGTAAGTATAATCAGCGTTAACGCCCCACAAACAAATAAATAAATTGCAATTGTGGTAAAATCGTGTAGAGATAATTATATATATATATATAAAATACCGTTAAAAAAAAAAAACAACTATACATATATAAACATCTCACGCACGTACCGTTGCAAAAATGGCGCCCAACGTGGGGCACTAAAAGATTTTCAATTTTAAAATTATACAGTAATGACAAGAAAATATTTAGTAAGTTATTATTAATTTTTTTTTAATTTTATTTTTTTTTCTTTTTTCAAAATTTTAAACAAAATATATGTAATAAAAAATTCTTGACTAAATGGTGAAGGCGTTTTAAATAACAAATTTAAAAATTTCATACGTGCATTGAACAAGGGCTTAACGTATATAAATAATGTTGAATATCAAATAAAAGGCATATTTATAGTGTATATGATTTATTATACAGGGTTGTCCAAAATATTGGTAAGTCATCGTATAAAACAAAAATCAATCAAAAAAGGTACAGGATGCCAATAAATGAGCGCATATTTTGAAATTTGAATAACATAACATATTTAGTGTGGTATTAATAAAGTACAACTGTGTTTTCTTTTATTATTGTCTATATATAGACTAACCAGAACTAACCTGCCTATTTGTCATACTAACATAAAATACAGACTTCAATCTTCCTTACTCTATAGGAGGTTGGTCATAAATTATAAATAAAACACTAACTATAAATAAACATAAATAAATTGCATATAAATTTGGTGTAAAATAAAACTAAATTAAAATTAACATGGATGACAAAACCCTCTTAAGGTCTGGCAAGACCCTTCCAAAAAGGCAGCTTCCTGACAATGAAGGAAGTGGGGAATTTTCTTCAGAATCGGATTTATCCGATATTCAGGAGTTTAACGAGCATGAAGAAGGGGATGTACAGAGCCCTAGGGATCAGCAGCCGCCACATGAGCAGGTGGTTAACGTCATATCAGAGCATGTAATTCCCGGCACCAGCACCCAAATACAGGATCCGACGACGGCCATGATGCAGATGCTGCAACAAATGAACGCCAGCATGCAGGACAATGCAAGGGACCTGAAAAACAATATGAATACATTAACGACAAATATGAACGAGCTAAATAATAAATTAGAAGAAACGAAACACGATTTGAATGCTACAATGAATACCAATATGAGTGAATTGAATCGAAAATTGGAGATGACCGATAAGAAGATCGAAAGGACTCATAAAAAAATTGAGGAAGTCCAGTCAGCCTTCGATAAGAAAATAATGGAAGTAAGGGCTGAAATAGCAAACAGGGCTGAACAGGAAAAAACTGAAATATTAAACAGGATAGAAAACGAGAGGACAACAACCGACAATCATATGAGAAATATAGAGGACAAAGTAGACCAGAAGTTCGAGCAAATAGATGTCCAATTGCAGGATAATCACGAGAAAGTCAGGACAATACATAGCAGGTGGGAAGATGTTATACATAATTATGATGATGTAATTCATAAAAAACTGACATCAACAGCAAATAATTTACAACATAAAATTAATGAAAATATAAAAAAAAAGATTGACGAACTAGAATCAAGAGCAATGAGCCAGGAAACAATTCGAACAAATTTTAATGCCGATATTGGAATAAAATTTAATGGCAACATAAAGACCATACATCCTAAGGCATTTGTGCAATCGCTACAAAATAAGATACTGGGAATAAGAAATTTTTTGGACGTAAAGGACATCATTAGGAGTAATCTAGCAGAAGGCGCCAGCATTTGGTACGCCAACATCGAAAACAATTTCGTAAATTTTGAACAATTTGCGCACCTATTTTTGGAATTTTACTGGAACGAAGCCAAGCAAGCTGAATATCGCGAATTACTTTACTTTGGTAAATATAATTATAACGCAAGATCTGATATGGTACACTACGCTATGAAAATAAGTACGATTGCCAACTACCTAGAACCACGTATGCGCGAAGAAGAGATCGTCCTGTGTATTGCTCGACATTTTAAAGAAGAAATTGTCCAAACAATAACACTACAGAATATTAATTCAATGAACGCATTCTTACAATTTTTAACTCGTGTGCAGAGGGGTAATACAAGAAATAATATGGCGAATAACAATTATAATGGTAACCATGCTTTTTCCCAGAATGATAGATTTACCAGGCCAAGATATGTAAATGAAAGTAGAAATACACAAAATAATTTTAGCAATTATAACGACAGGCGCAACAATACTACAAATAATAATAGACCGCAATATCAAAGGAATTATCTAGGAAACTACCCAAATAATAATAATTACAGGAATTCGGTAACTACAAACATGAGAAATGGGGGGAATAACAATTACAATAATAATGACAGATATGACAACCGTAGAAGGCAAGAATACAGGAATAATGATAATAACAATGATACAAGGAATCTGAATACCATGCGTAAGAGCCGAAGTAACGAAAACATAGAGAGTGGGGAAAGGCCTCTACGCCAACGAAGTCATGATAGGAGCAATAGCGTTCCAAGAATATGTAGGAATGAAAGAAATTATGAAAGAAGACAGAACAATAACCAGAACAGAAATATGAGGCCGATCAATCAAAATCAAAAAAATATCCAAAATTTTCAGTAAAAACCCTCCGGACAAATGGCACAACTTATCACCAAAAAATTTTATACGAACATCCAAGAGAAAGTATAACCTTAGAAGACAATAAAAATGACGAGGAAATAAATAATGAGTTGATTTATATAAATGCTAAGTTAAATGGGGAAATTTTAAATATATTAATAGATTCTGGTTCGGAAGGGTCAATAATAAGTCAGGAAAAGTTAGATTTAATTTCAAATAGGGAAAACATAATTATAAATAAAATACCAAAGGTTAAGATATTGGGAGCAAATAATAAGAAACTGGATGAAATTAACCAAATATGCAATGTGAAGGTAGAAATAAATGGAAAAGAATTCGAAATGCAGTGTATTGTAATGAAGGGACTACAATGCGATATCATAATTGGAAATGATTTTTTATATAGGTACAAAGCTAAAATAAATTATGAAGAAAATAGAATATATTTACAAGGACATGCTGTACAGTTTATAAGTAGGAACGAGAGAATATGTAACGACAAAATAATATGTAAATGTTCAATGTTGAAGCCGCTGGAATGTAGCAATGATGAGGAAAATTATATGGACCCAAAGAGGCCAATGGTTGAATTTGTAGACCGTAGGAGGCTACTATATGGTGAATTAGTGGACCCAGTAAGGCCACAGATTTTATGTAACGTGAATCCGGGATGGACACGTGATGATAATTTAGCGAATCCGGGATGGACGCTAAAACATAATGAGGTGTGTGAATGTGGATGTATGAATGCCAGTGGAAATCAATGGGTGGATAATGAAATACAAATAAACGACGAGGAAATAAACAAACTATTAAACAGCAGCCAATGTCCAGAAAAATATACAAAGTTTATTAAAGAAGTATTGAATGAACATTATAATTTAGTGAATGATGAAAACAGAATTACAAACCGATATACACATGAATTTAATGTAAAGGATATAGATCGATTTAAAGCAAAAACATACCCTATACCGTATAAACATTGCCAAAGAGTCAACTTGGAGATTAACGAAATGATTGAAAATGAGATTATCGAAAGAGCAGACACTACCTATATTAATCCTGTAGTGGTAGTCCCTAAGAAGAATGGAGAGATAAGAATTTGCTTAGATGCTAGAATAATAAACCAACATACTGTGCCCCAATATGAAGCACCTATGCCGATTGATGCGATTTTAGGACATATAACAGATACAACTATTTTCACTAAAATCGATTTAAAACATAGCTTTTGGCTAATACCTTTGAAAAAAGAATGTAGAAAATATACAGGTTTTCAGATCAACGGGATAGTATACCAGTTCAAAGTTGTTCCATTTGGAATCCAAAGTGCCTGTTCTGCATTAATCAGAGCATTACACAAAATATTCGAACGACACCGAAATTATGCTCTAAATTACATAGATGATATATTGATATTTTCAAAGACAGAAGAAGAACATAAAATACACGTAAAAAACATAATAAAGGAATTAGATAAAGCGGGACTTAAAATAAATATAGATAAATGTCAATTTTTTCAAGACGAAATAAAATTTCTAGGCTATAAAATAAATAAAATAGGGATCGAAATGGATCCAGACAGAATCAAAGTCATCCAGGAGTATAAACAGCCTAATAGTCTAAAAACATTAAGGGGATTCTTGGGATTGGTAAAATATTACCAAAGGTTAATACCAGACTTGAGTGAAAAGGAAGTACCACTTATTGAACTACTCAGAAAGAACACTCGTTGGAAGTGGGACGAGAGAAGGAGGCAAGCATTCAACGATATAAAAGACATTTTTACAGAAAAATTAAGAATATTTTATCCCGATTACAATAAGACTTTTTATTTACGAACTGATGCGTCTGAGTATAGAGTAGCTGGAGTATTGTACCAAATGAAGGAAGAAGAAGAATGTCCGATTTATTTTTGTTCAAGGATTACAAAACCATACGAAAGAAGGTACTCAGTGACTGAACTTGAGTTATTAAGTATAATTTTCTGTATACAAAAATTACGGTTCTATTTATTGGGGAACAAATTTATTATAGAGACAGACCACATGGCTCTCACCTCCATATTGAACAACAAATATGGCAATAGTAGGGTACATCGTTGGTCCTTACTATTGCAGGAGTACGATTTTAATATAAAGCATATAGAAGGGAAGAAAAACACTGTGGCAGACATTCTATCAAGACTCAATGGGGAGGATAAACAGAAACGGACAATAAAAATAGGATATAATTTATTATACAAAAGAACAGGTATATTTTCCAGGCAAGCAATAGAAGAAGATCAGAAACAATTGGGGGAACAAATTAAATTGAAGAATTTGTATAAAGATAACATGTATTTTAAAATAATTGATAGCAATGAATTATATATCATCACCGATAAACTAGCAGAAAAAATTCTATTATACTTACATGTAAATTATGGACATCCTGGTTCCAGGAAATTGTGGCTCCTATTTAGGGAAAACTACCATAATTCCCATGACTTGGCGTTGGCTAAAAGAATAACAAAAACGTGTGAGACTTGCCAGAAAATCAAAGAAAGAAATTATAAAAATTATAGTGACCCAAGAAATATAATCCCGAAACATCCATTCGATATTATAGCAATCGATTTTATTAGTAACCTGCCAGAAACCGAGAATAGTTTTAAACATATATTGATCATATTAGATACATTTTCGAAATACGTCAAATTATACCCATGCAAAAGAACTAATGTAAAAACTATAATACAAAAATTGGAACAATATCAAGGGGATATGGGGAAACCCAACAATTGTATTTTGGATAACGCTACCTATTTTCAAAATAATAGAATAAAGAATTATGGACTAAAGAAAAACATAAATTTTAAGTACACAAGTATACGACACCCGCAATCAAATCCAGCCGAACGGTACATAAAGGAAGTGAATAAATTTCTACGGTTAATTTGTAGTGAAGAGCCAACAGAATGGGATAAAAATTTACAAGAAATTGAAATCTACATAAATACGATCCCTAATTTAACCACAGAAGAGACCCCACAAAGAGTCCTAAACGATCAAATTCTAAACAGACCGTGGAGGGAAATTAGACATAAACGATATCAGGAAATAGTGAATAAGATTAATGATAACATACAAAAACGTGCCAAACAATACTTAAAGAGAACAAAAAAGAACATAAGAAAACGAACGAGGTTTAAAAAAGGAGACTTAGTATTGCTCAGAAATTTACGCATCACGGATAAACGAAAAGGGCTATATGCTCGATTCATTCAACCTTTTATAGGTCCGTTCAAAATATTGTCAGAAAATGGCATTAATAGCTATGCAATAGGGGATGTGGAAACAGAAAATGAAAGAGGCGTTTTCCATATAAATGACCTATATGAATTTATATGTAATTAAAAATGTTAGTATTTGAAAATTTTTATTGCAATTTCATAATTTTTTTTTTTTTTTTGCAAAAAAATCAAATTTTGCAAAAGAAAAAATTATTCAATTGGGGGGAAATTGAAAAGATGTAACTT
The DNA here is from genome assembly GCA_019359885.1 of Listronotus oregonensis. NCBI lineage: Eukaryota > Metazoa > Arthropoda > Insecta > Coleoptera > Curculionidae > Listronotus > Listronotus oregonensis. The sequence continues at coordinate 37,652 of JAHBCN010003829.1, forward strand.
ATAAGCAATTTAATTCCAGTATAAATATTTGATAAGAATCATATGAGGGGAAAAATAAAAAAATAGGCAATACAAAGGCTAAAATGGGTTGTAAAAGTATCAATAAAAGGCTAAAATGATTAATAATGATATAGACAATTATAAAACACAGAATAAGACAGTTGTAAAATATAAAGATCTAGGATTTAAAAAAAAAATAAAATTTCATCTCGTAGACTATCGGAAAGTACAAATTTGTTATTATAGCAAACTCCAATAAGCAAAGGAAGTCATAGAAATATTAAATATATGTGTAATAAGTAACAAACGAACTTTTCATGACAAAATATGCATGGATATACAAAGGGTTTAAACAAGACCTGCCAAAATGATAATTCAATAATAAGAAACGATACCAAATTCCTTAGATTGAATGATTTTTGCAAAACCATGACATCTTAGAGATAGGAATGTATATAATAGGATAGTTATCGGCTTAAACTAAAATATAACCAAAGAGGAACCCAAATGAATGGGAATGGTATTAAATAAAGACAATTAAAGTTAAGTGGAAAAGGTGAAAATGACGTGATATGATGCTATGCGAATTTACGAAAAAACACTAAGTATAAACCCAATAAACTGCATAAAAAAACCATAGGGAAAAGAACCCTCTTTCTCATATTATAAGGACAAGTAAGAATAAAAACAATATAAATAGTGAAATTTTAAACCAAAAATATAAAAAGGTAAACAGACAATAAAGGAGGTCAATAATTTCATATTGTAAAATTAATGTATTATTTTAGAAACTAACATTAGTTGTGAAAGTTCTATAAAATTATGTTAAGTTTAATTTTAGTGCATATTCAGCGATCTAGTCAAAGGCTTATTCGAAAAATAATAATTTATCAAATTTATAAAAGTCAAATTTCGTGACATAGACCAATGTAAACAAAAATATTGGAAAAAGGCTTTTATGGGAGAGATTGTATTATATATAGTTAAAAAGGGTATAAAATTTCCTTTATTCTGAGTGGGGTAAGAATCGCTCAAAAGTTAACAAAAACGAATAAAATAATAATAAAATATAAATTTATATAAATTTATTGATCAGGGCCGCCATTTTTCTAAGTTAAATATAGACATGAAAAGGTCGAATTTTATGTCATGATGGCGAAAAATATTCATTTGTTTGACGGGGTATAAAAGCAAAACACCCCCGAAAACGAGGCTTTTGTAAAATTCGCTTGTTAAACTAATCTGCTGTCCTCTAGGTCAGAAAAAACAATCGAAACCTCGTCATAGAGTGATACCCAGAAGCTGACCTGGGGATTTACAAATTCAATTCCTTCATAGTTTTTTTTAATTTAAAGTAAAGTTTATCAAAGTAAAGTGATTTGAAATGAAGTATTAGTAATAAATAAGTAAATTTACCTTGAAGAAGCAGCGATTTTGTTCCACAAAAGGCCATATAACACCAATTTTCGTAATTAAAGGGACATTGAACTTTCACGTGGTAAACAATACACAAACGACAACAAGCCATATCAGACTGACGTTAAATGGGTCTGCAGTTTCAATAAGCCGTTGACAAGAACATTATCGTCGATTTTAGTGAAAATCTGTATCCTTCAATAAGAACTACGGTTTTTATTATTTCGTTGTAAGCTGAATTATAAGGTAACATAGTATAAACATTTTGTGGTTATGACTGTTAGTTAGTAGACTGAATTGCCGATAGGAGACATAAAAACCAGGGCCGCATTTAGGACATTAAATAACTTTTGAACCTTTTGATTTAATTTAAAGTAAGGAAAATAAAATTAGTGTTTACTTGTAATAATTTGAAAAATAGATGCATATGAGAAAGTTTCAATCATTTCACAAATAATAATCTAAAGAAAGAAATAAAATTTTTCGAAATTTAAATTTTATTGATAAAGCAAAGAAAATTATTGTTATTATAAAGATTTGTGATTAACATTATTATCAAAAGAAAAATATAATCAGATATATTTTCATAATGAATCATGATAATTTAAAATAAGTAAACACCAGTGTACATTTGTATTTATATTGAATTTATTTAAAAAAAAAGGTTAAAATACAATATAGTGATTAAGTTAATATTAGACTTTTATTTATATATGTTTACAAGCCCAAATAAAACAAACAGAACTTACTCTGAGGAAGCGTCTCAAAGGTCGGAGCATTCACCAAAGAAATTGTAAGTATAATCAGCGTTAACGCCCCACAAACAAATAAATAAATTGCAATTGTGGTAAAATCGTGTAGAGATAATTATATATATATATAAAAATACCGTTAAAAAAAAAAAAAACAACTATACATATATAAACATCTCACGCACGTACCGTTGCAATATATATATATATATATATATATATATATATATATATATATATATATATATATATATATATATATATATATATATATATATATATATATATATATATATATATATATATATATATATATATATATATATATATATATATATATATATATATATATATATATATATATATATATATATATATATATATATATATATATATATATATATATATATATATATATATATATATATATATATATATATATATATATATAAGTAGCGACTTTAGCGATACAATGCGCAGTCTCAATCTTCTGACAGTCATTTGTAAAGTATGGATTTGTCTTTTATGTTTAGCATCCCAATTTTTTATAATTTTTAAATTTTTTCTTCTCTTCTCAGGAGTTGAAAATTCACTACTTGTCATATCTCCTATATACCTTCTTTTGCTAAATATATATATATATTTTTTTGTTTAAAAATATCACAAATTCAATGTACCTTTTCTTTTGACGTTTGCCTTTCACATCTTTTTTCTTTCAGTGAACCTGAAGAGAATGCAGGGTATACAGGAGACCTGTTTAATAAAAACATTAATAAAAATATTTATACTTTGATATTAATACCAAACCTACCTTCTTTCAGTTTCTGTAGCAGTATCTGTACTTTTATTAGTTGGGGACTTTGTATTAATTGGTGGTGGTTTTCCGTAAAGTAATTATTTTAATTATTACCTGAATAATTATTGAAACTTAATATGATTTTTTTCATTCATTCATTCATTAAATAAAATATCACTTACATTAGTCCTGAAGTACTAGCAAAGATAAATCTTCGTTGATGTTACAGTCACCAGAACAGTCAACCCTATAAAAATTAAAATCATTAATGGGACGTTGGAATCAAAAAAATACAAATTCATCATGATAGACCTCTTAAAATTATTATTAAAGGCTAAAACTTGTATGATATATTTTTTTCGTCATTCTAAATTATATTTTTGATATACCTTTCAAAAAAATATATTAGATTTTTTTAAAGAGCGAAACCTATTTTAAATATACCAGAAATTAAATAATTTTAAAATACATTGTTAGAAAAAATGTTAGAAAAAATGAGGCATCGTCACTAACAGTAGACTGCAAATTAGAGCTCGAGCTAAAATAAATTTTTTGATCATGTAAGATTTACTACTTATTTGTTTAAAGCGCAATGATGACAAAGACTAAATCCACTAAAACTCTATCTTTGAAGCAATAAATATATATGAAATTAATGTACTGACCTAGAAGAGGGATAGTGCAAAAACACGGAAGCATTTTCACGCGGTAAAGCATCTGGCCTTATCTGTTTACGCCCATTAGGTTGACAAATAATAACCGTTCCATCAAAATAATCTGAACATATGTCAGGTTGTTTTGGAACATTGTTATTGTCTTGTAAACCAAAAACTGAGAGCCACACAAGTTTTTTTTCCAAATTTGTTGGTAACCTGAAGTAAATATAAACTGTTAATTTAAGCGTATAGAAACATATTATTTTAGTAAGCATAAACATTCATACCCTTAACCAACAATTATTTATGATATTGTATTAATTAGAAGATAAAACCTTTTCAACATTCTTAATAATAAATAACAAACATACACACAAATTAAATTCGGTTATAACCACGCCACTGGCCACTGGCCATGCGGTTGACTTTGACATAACCTATAACTTTAATTACCTGTGAAAAGACACTTCTGGGTTTTTATAATCCTTTTTCTCACAAATAAGAGACGATCGACCCATAATTAAATGTTTTTACACACAAAACTCAAGTTTTGTTTAGTTTAACAGCACAAAACCGTAAACACACTTATTCCAAACACAAGCGAAAACTGACAATGCAGCACACGGCAAAAATGAACGAAATGACGTGAACGAGCATTACGCGATAATGGCAACGTTGTCGGTGTTTAAATTAAATTTGTACTTCATTTTTATTTTTTATAAGAAATATTGTTAAAAGTAGTAAAAACTATTATATTAAAAGGTTGTTTGTTTTGAATTTCGTTTATACTAATTTTAATTAGGAAAGTTTTAAGATAAACAAGAAAATTTTTGTAAATTGACATAAGGATAATTACCAAGTGGCCTTAAATATTCAGCCACTTCGCTGAATTTGGCAACTCTGTACCAATGTATGATTTCAATAAAATGTAAATAATGGAGTCTATCTTGTTTTTAATGTTTTTGCGGTCAACCGATAAACGCAAAATAGGCGGGTTAGCCAGGTGCGTTAAGAAAGTTTCTGTGCGGATCAGATCTGCCGTCTTCGGACCTTGCTCGATTCGCAGTTAGGAATGCCATGACCGGCCTATCGGCTATATCAGTGTGTTTGGCAAGAAAGCGGAACGGCGTTACCCGCGTGCATTTCTTTTAGAATGGACAATTTTATATTGGTGAAAATTTTAGACTGCCAACTAGTGATTAAGATAGCGGCTGGCCGAGCAGGCTGCTTTCCGAACTGGCCGGAAGGTGGCCGGCAGTTCGCAGACTATTCTTGGTTTACTGGGATAAAATGAAAAAGTGTAATAAAACAAAATAAAAAACAAAGCAGCAAATAGTTCACAATCCTCAAAAAATATTCATTTAAACTATAAGGTTTAATATCTACCAGCACCTTAGACACATTTAAAAAAAAAATATTTACAGTGGTCATTTATTTTATGCGAATGGGTAAACTATTATAAAACCGAATGCAATTGTAGTATGCCTCATTTTCGTACATTGTTAAACTGTGTCTCAGAAAGGTATTGTTTAATGTTCTCGTAATGTAAACAGTTTGAGACTCGCTACCCCTAAATAATGGTCTGTTTTTACAGAAAAACAATATACATTCCTATTCTAAACTGCAGCGAAAGTTAGAAGACTATTTTGTTTAAATTTACCTCTGCATGTTTTTTAAATTTAAGACCAAGAATTGTTCTTTTATTTATGTAGCATAACTTCTAACAGGCATCCATTTATAAGACATTTATCATTATATATTACAATCATTAAGTAAACAAATGACAAACAACACCAAACAATAAATCAGATTCAACTTAGCACTAATTACACTGGCCGACACAATTTTTGTAACACAGTTCAGCCTATTATTTACGTAATGCTTATACCTTTCTAATAATAAAAAATATCCATAAAGCCTAATTCGTCCAGTTTTAAATGGGCCCATTAGACCCTTTTAATTGGCAGGTATTAGGGGGTCATTTAAAAGGAGTGCGAAATAAAACCTAAAATAGGTTGTTTATAACGATAAGCTTATTCTCTTATTTAGTCTTCTTTCGAGTTTCGAATTGACTAGTTCTGTGCAGTAAAGAAAGTATTTTTAACGGCGAAAATGTCGAGTGAAAAGCGACGGGGTTGCAAAATTTCTCCAGACAAGTTTTGTTATATTTGTGGAGAATTTATGGTGAAGTCACAAGCCAGACCATTTTCTAAAAATGTGAAAAAGCCTATATTATGTATTTTGTTGTTTTAATCGGAGATCAAGAGAAGCAGTGGGCTCCACATGTTTGTTGTGTCAGCTGTAGCGTCTCATTGGTGCAGTGGATGAAAGGGAAGAGAAAAAGTATGCCTTTTGCAGTTCCAATGGTATGGCGAGAACCCACCAATCATTTTGACGATTGCTATTTTTGCATGACAAAGACTGAGGGTTATTGCAAAAAAGAAAAGCGCATAATCGAATATCCGAATTTGCCATCTGCCATAAGACCTATTCCTCACAATGCAGAATTACCAGTACCGACTGGCAGTCGGCGACTGCATCTTTAAATTGGCAAGATGTTGTTTTGGGAGAGAATGGAGATAATGACACATCATCAGGCAGCTCCGAAGAACAATGTGATCCTACTTATATTCCAGGACCAGTTCCGACGAGCCACATTTAATTGTTCAAAGCGAGTTAGATGATTTAATACGTGATTTGGGGTTGTAAAGGCAACAGTCAGAACTTCTTGGTTCCCGTCTTAAAGAGTGGAACTTATTAGCCAAAGAAACAAAAATTATGACTTTTAGGAAAAGAAATGCTACGTTTTCTGCATTTTACAATATGCAAAACTCGATATGTGTGTGTACTGATATCGAAGGTTTAATGCAAGAACTCAATATGGAACATTCTCCTTGTGAGTGGCGCTTGTTCATCGACTCATCAAAATATAGCTTAAAAGCTGTTTTGTTACATAATGGAAATTTTAAACCATCTATACGAGTTGCCCATTCAGTTACAATGAAAGAAACCTATGAAAATATGAGTATACTCTTAGATACAATAAATTACAACCGGTACAAATGGCAGATATGTGGCGATTTAAAAGTTATAGCAATTTTACTTTTTACTGGGACTTCAGGGAGGATTTACAAAATATTGCTGTTTTCTTTGTTTGTCGGATAGTCGTGCAGTGAATGAATATTATGTAAGGAAAGTTTGGCCGGAAAGGAGTGAATTTCAACCGGGATCTCAAAATGTTAAATATATGCCACTTTTAGATCCAAAAAATGTGCTTTTGCCTCCTCTTCGTATTAAACTGGAACTGATGTAAAACTTTGTGAAGGCTATGAATAAAGAGAGTGAAGGATTTCAATATTTAAGACAAGTCTTTCCCCAATTAAGTGACGCCAAATTAAAGGAGGGTATTTTTATCGGGCCACAAATCAGAAAATTGATGGATGATGTTAATTTTAAAGAGAAGCTTACCACGCAAGAACTCAGAGCTTAGAACTCATTTGTAAGTGTAGTGAGGGGATTTTTAGGCAATAATACGGATGCAAACTACGAACAACTAGTTAGTGAACTATTAGACTCCTATAAAAATTGAACGAAAAATTCACGTTCTTCATTCCAATTTATCATTTTTTCCTAAGAATTCCATCAAGATATCAGAACAATGGAAATTCGGTATCAAGGACGATGGGATCCAGCCATGATGGGTGATTACTGTTGGTTTTTAAAGAGAGAAGATGTGACACCCCACCACCACCCCACCCAAGGAAAAAGTAGAATTAATGTGTTTATTATGTTTGCTTTTTTCTTAAATATCAATATAATATAAATTATAAATTTAATCGATATACAAGTTTGTAAAATATATTTTTTTAAAACATATTATATAGTGCCGTTCTACCTATATGTGGTTTGTTTAACGTAATGTTACAAAAAAACCTCACGTGTTACAACTTTTTGTTTGACATTTTCGTATTTAGATAGGTCCATTCTACTGCAGTATGCTATTCAGCTTTGTCGGCTAGTGTTAGTCAGTAAATTATTAAACAATAAAGTCCTAATCACATTAGATTATTGTGCGGCACTCATTGCAAATATATCCAGTTGTTATAGTGGCAGCTCTTGCAAGATAAAACAAATAATTAGATCTCGTATTCTTATGTGGTACTCGAAAGTTCCTCGCAGTCCACTTATACTACACAATCTAAACAAAAAACTTCTTCAGTGCAAGTTAGGTTTACATCAGTTAAGTTTTAACTAGTAAAGGGCAAATCTAAAAAATATAAATTATATTTCAAAACATGTCTTTTTCAATATAATATACCAAGTAATTGGTAGATAAGTATCCAGAAAATTTAAATACAATTAAAGAATGTAACTAACTGCAAACTTAATAAATGTACAAAATAATGGGAAAAAATATTAAATACACATTCTGAAGGTACATTAATGCATATACCTAAAGTTGATCAGTTCTAGGTATAAGCAACTCAATATTGACATATTTACTTTCTTGACAACACATTACTATAATTAAAATCACACAAAAATTTCAATTTACTTACTAATAACTGTGTAAGTACATCCAGAGTTTTGAAGAGTCACTGGTGGACTTAAAAACCGTGTCTGTGTTATCCGAGCTGTAATAATGCAAACTAAAAGGAACTGCTACAATAAAAAAATATTTTTTAGTAATAGCAGCATTTAGGTAAATCATATTTTTTACCTTACCTTCTTTTATTAATCGCCTTCTTCCTTTTTGATCAGGATCTCATAATCACATGCTTTGCAATTTTTCTGGAAGACTTATAAAAATCGTCTTTTTTAACATGCTCCGAGCAAATGACAAAATCCTTATGGGAAACACATTTTTTTGGTCTATTGCACACTAAGGACTACCAAAAACAATATAGTAAAAACAGTCAAATCAAATAAAATATCAACTCTGTACACAAATATTTGCAACTGTAAAAATAACCTCATATAAAAACTTCTACTTGTGGCACGACTCTGTCCACAGCTGAGAATGCTAGTAACTTTTAGAGTTACCCGACAGGGCCGCCAACATAAGCCGTACTTTTCACACCCTCACGTCTTGGACTTTTGCTATCCCCATTCTCGACGATGTCATAACCCCATTAAGATTAATAAACTCTGGTTTACACAAGCGGCTAGAGTTCACTAACGTCTAGGGAGAGGGCGAGCTTTGATACCGAATGTGACCGATCGGCGATAGTGCGGCAATCCATTAAGACAATGGCGCCAAATTCAAAAAAACATTCGGTCGGTATAAAAATATGCTTTTAACTTTACTACATTGATAATTTTCATAAAATAATTTTTATATGACAAAATTGTGAATATTTAACCTACAGGTATTAATTTATTAATACTGTAACTATTGTATCATTTATTATCTCAAACCTGATAGTTTATTAACTAATGTAATATACATTGCGAGTTAGAAGTTAGACTTATAGAATAAATTTGATAAATTAAATAGCTTTCTTTTTCTGAAAAAAGGGCTCGTACACGTTGATTATGATTAGGTTTTCAGCGGCGATTTTTTGAAGAAAAAAGAGTAGAGAATGAATATTTCAACAAGTAAAATCCGTTGTTTAGGTGTTTGTGCTAGGTTGGGTTGGTTTTTTGACAAAAAATTACCCGATAATTGTCTGTCAAAGTCATATTTTTTATAGCAGAAGTTGACATTTTGTGAATTTGGTTCATGACATTCTCTTCCGAATATAACGCGTGCATTGAAAATCGGTAATTTTAGACAAATCTTCATTCAACCTATTAGCAAGCAAACTCATTATATTATACAGGGAGATTCATTGGTAACTATACATCCCTTTCAGATGAATATGTAGGTTACTTGGGGATTTCAAATCACCTATATTTAATAGGTCAATATCGCTTAGCAAGATACAGGGTGTTTTATTGATTTGGTCAATTTTTTTCATGGACCATAACTTTAAAATCAATAGGTATTAAAATATAAAAATTTGTTAGTTCTATTCAGCCATAAGTACTGATATGTTAATATAATGAAATCAAAATACAGGGTCGGACTGAATAAAGGGGCTAAATTATTATACCTCAAAAACAACACCCTGTATATTAAAATTTTGAAAATCGAGTTTAAGATTTGAAAGGATCATAAAAAATTGTTTGAAATAGTTTAGATTTAAAAACTGCCCGTTGCTATTCACTACCCAATTATTTTCCTAAAAGTCAAAAGAAATGTTAAATTTTCCTAAAACTACCAACCGGCATAAGTAGATTCCAGTCGGAACAAAAGATATACAATTGAAAATATTGTGTGTGAGATTTGTTCAACCAGTAAGACAGAATTTTCAATTTTTAGAAATCAAATTACAGGCCCGGATTGGGACAATTATTGTTTAAATCATTAAATCTCCCTGTATATTAAATTCTTTAAAATTTGTTTTACTATTAGGCAAGAACATAAAAGTTAAACCACATGAAATATATTTTAAAACTGCTTATTACCTACAACCACATTTTGAATTATAACAGAGGAGCCTGCTACATTGGTAGCAGGGTTGTGAATTTAAATTTTTAAAAAATTGGGTTGTGGCATAAAATTTTGAAATGTTTTTTAATTGATGTTATGAGACTTATTTGCATAACCAAGTCAAAGAAGAAAATAAAACTCATGGTTTGATAAACAAAAAATAAACAACTGGAAATAAAATAGATTATCCAAGGTACACTAAAAAACAGACTTTGAGAAAAAATTGTTTTATTTTTTAACATTCAATAATAATTCTACAGCAATAGTGTTTGACTCCTGTATAGAGGGTTCCTTATTGCAGACTTTGGTTTTTATTGTATTTTTTTTGTCGACCAAAATTTCCGCTGTGGTGTGATTTTTTCATTATGCACAATGTGTTTAGTTGATGAAAAAGCCATGGTGCTGTGTTCTAAAGCTTCTAGCGTGGAAGGGAGAGAATTAAGAACTCTTTCAACAACATCCAACTTTTGGTCAGTATTGGCAGAATTCAAAATATCGTGAGACTGATTTAACAGTTTTTGTCGCCTTTTGTCCACTGACTTTTATCGTTTTGGTTTCGTGGCCAACTGTTGAAGAATCACATTTAATTCCTCTTTTCCAGCACATTCGTCGATAGATAATGCAAAGGGAGATTCGAGTACCTCTAAAAATATACATATACATTTTAAGAAATACTTTGTCGACAGTGTCTCATAGCAGCAATAATCTTAACAGTTAAACAAAACCAGGATTATATTACCCAAACCAAGATATCTATTGATATATACATGCAGATAAAATTTAGGCTTAAGTAATTTTTATTGTGATATTTAAATAAGCTTTTCTAAAAACCTTTTTCCCCTTGAATATCGAAAAGAAAAACCTACATTTTAATAACCAAAACCGAGATCAAAATAATTGACCCAAACAAAATATTAACTATTAGTCTTTTCAATAATTTCTGACATATTAAAGACAATAACCAAAAAAGGTAGTCAATAGTAACCAAATTTTACCAAAACTCAAAAAACATAAATCTTTTACACATACAAAACTTAATATTTTAATTAACAGTAAATCAAATCTGTATCAAAATTATCTGAAGTACTGAAAGAAAAAATGGCAGTATAAAATAATATAAAACGAATAATAATAATTTATATGAATATAAATTAAGAGCATTTTAGAAAGAAATGTATTAAAAACATACCATTATTTACTATTTTATTGGATCTTCTAAATTTGGCCAGTAGGTGGATATGTTTACACAAATTAAATTGTATTGCCGAGTCTTGGCAATTACAGTAATATCTATGAAGACATATTTTGCATTTTGAACACAAAAGCTGACATTGACAAGAGCTGTTAACTTCTTGGATAAAGTAGATTTCACTTCTGATGGGATGTCCCATCCATGATCTGTGGGAACAACCATAGTGTAGTCCATTTTTATACTATTATCATGTCGGTATCTAATAGTTTTTAACTTGCTAGAAATTTTTCCCTTGTTTGCAACTGTTACTCTGTCAATAAGTTTATATCTCACAAATCTCATGAGAGCTCCAATTCCTTTATATAATCTTTTTACTTTTTTTGCTCCGAGATAAATATATTTGATAGTTTTATGCATCCCTTCCAAATGCATGTTAGTATTCAAGCCTGAGTGTAACCTATAGCAGTAAGCCCAGTATTTGCTACTGTTTTAATAATTTTCTTTAAAATACCGTTTAAAATCTACTGTCTCTGGATCAGACATGTCACTATCACCTAGTTTTGTAACATTCTTTCAAATGCCATAGAATCTCTTTCTTAAAGTAATGTTCTTAGTTCCTTGTATACTAAAACCTGCAACAAAGAATACAAATTGGCTCTTATAGAATTTTTTTTCCACAAGACAGAAATAAAATACAGGACTTTATTTTAGAAAAATAAAGGTTTAGAGGTTTTTGATCATTACAATATTGTGTGCTAAATATTTAATATCTGCCTTTCTATCTACCCTTACACCATAATCCCACTTTGTGAGCCTGTTGTAAATTATGAGGAGCCTTCCTTTTTCTTGAAGGCAGTGATCCAAAACTGGTATAATTGTGGTCTTTTAGTCCCACCTTGTTCCGTATTTGGCCACTAGGTCGTCCAGAACTTAATTTACTTTTTCCAGATATGCAATGTTTTCTTCTACCAAGTGCAGTTGGTTGCACCCCTATTTTTAATGTATGACATGGACGTTGTTTTTTTTGTAGTCTTGTTGGTAGTCTTTTCTTTGGGTTTCAGCCCACTATAGGTGTAGATAGATACCAAATAGCTATACCTACTTTATTTTAGCTTGAATACTTAGGTATATTTAAATTTGTAGCCAATAGTTAGATAGTTTTTCAAAGTTATTTGCCAAGCTCTGCATTAAAGATTATAGTAAGTAGTTATCTCTGATCTTAGGTTAAACATAGGAAGAAAACCACAAACAATAAACTTTGAGTTAGTAATTTATTAGTAATCTTACCTGCAAGCATATTGTGGTCATGATTTGTTGTTTGCGAATTCAGACTGTTTTCAAGCTCTTCTGAGGGATTTTTTCCCAGAGGAAGAAACCATTGAAGAGGCGGCAATACACCTTTTGCGATGAAAAATATATCTTGTTTAACACCTTCACATACAAGATTATATGATGTGATTATTTCAGTTTCCAAACCCAAAATTACAGCTGAGGCATGCTTACACAATTTTGCGTTCCTACCAACTGGACATGAACATACTCCTCTAACAAGATCAACAATATAAGAACATTTCGTTGCACTATTAGTAACATTGTATAAGTTGTTAACAGAATCTACTGATATGCTCAGAACTTTTGAGTCACACACTGGTAACATTTTTTTTAACTGTATTACAATGTCTTCCATTACAAAAACTACTAAACGTTGTTTCATATACATTTCATATTCAGTTAGGATAAAATCCACTAACTGGGTTATATTAAATGCCATCACCCTACCTAAAATACAGTCCTTCAAAATTCTGAATACAATCTCAACATAATTTGTGGTATTATTACCACGAGTGGGTAAGTGTGAGCGATAACATGCAATCCACGTCTCTTTGTTTTCCCATAACCTTTGTACATGTGATAATAAATTATGGTAAGAGTTTTTTGATGCAAAAGAAATCATATGTGTCAGATTTTCGTTTGCATTATCTTCATTGTTTGAATAAAGTAGTTTTTTTTTGAAAATGAAATAGACCTCTTGTCGTTGATATTTCTTTATGTTATGCTTGGGACTACTTAACCAATTCCAAAATGCCTTTAAAACGTGAAAATGGCATAATAAGTTTATAGATTGAGGAAAATTTTCCTCAAGAGCCTTGATTTCTTTTAAATCATTGTCGGTGAGAAAGACAATAGGATACTTCTTTGAATAAAAAGCTAAATCCCCAAGTAGTTCTTTAAAACATTTTAAGGCCTGAGAAAATACTGTTTCTTTTTCTGTATCAGTTATTATAACTCCTAGGGTAAGACCACCAGCTGCACTTGGAGTTACAAAGAAATAAATTCTATGTCTCTGCTTATCAACACCACCAAAAGCATCCACCATAACTAGTTCACTACTTTGCACCATCTTTTCATCAACCCTAAGCATGATTGGAGTACACAAAACTATAAAATAATTTTCTCCATTATCACATAATTGAAATTTTGCTTTGCCCACCCTTGATTTCCAAATAAAATTTTCTAAAATTTTTGAAGATTTTTAAACATTTTCTCACCACTGATTGGTACATATTCTGTTATAAATTCTTTTTAAAATAATTTATGTACTATTGAAACAACTAGGTAAAATTTTCCATCCGAGCTATTTCGTAATATTTTTCACCATATTCCAACATTGATTTATTTTAGGGATTTGAAGGGCAGATGATAAACTATGACCTTTTCGAAAAGCTTCTAACAACTTTAGTTTCACATCATTTGACATATCCTTATGCTTTAGGACAAAGAAAAAAAGTTCTAAAGGCATGATTGTGATGATTTTTAAGTACAACAAATGTTGGAAACTCTGCTATTGTACTGTCTACATGTTGTGATCTAGACTTTTGATAAATCTAGGAAAATAAAGAAAGATAGGCTTAAATAGGTAGTTAAATACTAACTATAATACATACAATATTTAATATATTGTTTATTAATTAAAGAACAGTGTTTTGCATACCTTCGTACAGTTAGAGATAGTTCAGCTGGACAATTTGTGTTCTTGGTGGTTCTTAAATGCTTTGCTCTTTTGTCAGTAAAATGTTGACACCGTAGAGCAATTTTAAATATATTGACTTTCCCTGAATTGGGAAATGTTCTTAAAATACGCCATAATATCATTGGCATCTGAAAATTCTTTTAACCAAACCTTTAAAATTTCGAGTTTTGATTAATCAAAGAAATAATCCTCATCTTCTTTTGCATTAATATTTTGCTTCAGTACCTACACCTACCTGTGCTAAATCCTTATCAACAACTTCCTTAATATAAAAAGTGGTAGTATTTAATGTAGCATTGTTGCATTATAACTATAACTAGATGGAAGACATTCTTCTGCTAAATCCATATTAATTTACTAAATATTTTTTAAAATATTAATATATAAACTGTCATAACATAAACAAACACAACTACATAACCTCTCTCTTTCCATGTAGAAATCAGCTGATTCTGTGCATGCGATTTTAGCCAATAAAATCGCTTAATTTATTGTCCCATGTTGAATTCGGTGGAATCGGCAAATATGCACGACGTCGCAAGAATAGTAAAAACTTTCGGATGAAAAATGGCGCGAAAATATTTCGACCAATAGGAATTCCGTCGGGTCATCGTACCGTCGGATTTCGGATGCATGGGACACCGCCTTTAGTCAGTAGTTCGGCCGTGGACTTTTAGCATGACCAATCAGAATAATAGCTATTGGCGAGCATTTTGAAATATAAAATTGGCCGCTGTAGGAAAAGGGGTGTATGTCAAAAAAATATTTTGGAAAAAAAGCTTTTTAATTATGAGCGTTAGGTTGTTATATTAATTTAAATAATGTGAAATTCATGGTTATGTTTTTGAAGTGCTTTTAAAAGAGGAACTAAAAATGCTTAATTATTATGTGTTATGTTTTTAAATAATAAACAACTATTTATTTCTACTATTGTTTTATTGTATTCTTTGGTCAATCACATATTATAATTATGAGGACAGTGATGGTCAAGTTTACAATTTACTTACTAATCACGTTTTTCTCACTATGCTCGTCAAGGGCTCAGCAACAACTGTCTTCCTGTGCATGTGCACCACATAGTTCAACTTCCGCAACAAGGACAGAAACTATATGAATATAAATGCGCAGCTTATGCCGCTAAATTCAAACCTGACACCTCCACCCTTAAAATATCTTGTAGTCTTTAAACCTCAAGGGTGTCCTTTTTATTTTTTCTGTTCTTGTGGCTGAAGTTTGCTCTATTACAGTTACATTTCTATCACTATCTTTGTCGTTCATACCAGTACAAGAAACACTAAGACTAATAACATTTGTAAGTCTATTGTTTGACATATTTTCTGTAAAATTATTATTATTAAAAACCTGACAAATTTTCCTGATTAGGTATATTACGAGTTTGGACATTTACATTTGTCCCTCTATTACATGTAAAGCAATTTTAGAATTTGATTGTTCGACCTGTTCCCCCTCATTATCAAAAGCACATTTTTCTTTTTCTACCCCTGATGTTTTTTGTATCTCTGTGTGAGTTTGTTTTTCTATTGTTTTGGAGTGTGACTGTTGGTCTTCCCACTCCCTTCTGCAGTGTCTTTCTCTTATTTGGTTTGGTGTCTTTTCCATATCCTTCCATCTTTAATTTTACAAAGGTATACTGACCTCCAGTTCTCTGACTACTACAGCTTCTAGCCATTCCTTCCTATTTACTTTTCTGTAATCTCTTACCCAAATTGTTGTTCCTTTTCCGAATTCTCGTTTTCTTCTTGATTTTGCTTGTTGCTGGTCTTGTCGCAGTTTTTTTTGTTACTTTAGTCTTTCATTTCTATACACAAATCCAGTCTAGTCGTTAACCTTTTTCCGAACATTCTGTAGGCTGGACTTTCCCCAGTTGTGCTATGTTCTGCGTTCCTATAATGCAACAAAAACCTTGAGATTAGTGTATCTAAATTGGATGCTCTTGTTTTTGGATCATATAATGTCTGCTTTCTAATTTCTTTTTGAACGTTTGAACATTTCTCTCTGCTGCACCATTTGATGAAGGGTTAAACGGTGGTGTTGTGATGTGACGTATACCATTCTTCTTGAAGAAGTTTTGCATCTGCTCTGACACAAAAGCTCTGCCGTCGTCTGATACTATCTCCTCTGGCAAACCAAAATCTGCAAACAGTTTCCTCAGTTTAGTTTCTGTTTCTGTCGATGTCATGGTTTTTACTATAAATACGTCCAACCCACGTTGAATAGGCATCTGTCACTAAAGAAAGTAATTATTAAACTTCGGTCCTAGAAAAGCTATATAAATTCTTTTCCATGGTCTTTTAGCTAATGGCCATGGTGTCAGTTCTGTTTTGGTGGGTCTGGCAGCACTTTGGCACATCCAATGCAAACCCTGCAAAAGCATTTCAAGTTTCTGTTAAATATTGCGCTTGCCGGAGGAATGCCATAAGGCATTCTCAACATTTAAAAATATCCTTATGGATTGACCAGATGTCAATTCCGGCGCTTGCTCGTGCAGTTCAAACTGCGCATAAGCCTTACTCATGTCCAGTTTACTAAAAATTTTACCTCCATTTAACTTCTGTATCACCTCTTTAATTCTAGGAAGTGGAAATCGCACATTTTCAAAATACTTATTTATTGTCGATTTATAATCTCCGCATATCCTTATTCCTTCACCTGGTTTCACCACTGGGACTATCGGAGTTCCCCATGCACTCGACATCACTGGTTGTATAACTCCTTGTTCTGTTAACTTCTCCAACTCCCTTTCTATCGGTATCTGATATGCAAAAGGCACAGGTCTGAGGTCTACAAAATATCGGTTCAACATTATCTCTTAAAGGTAATTTAATCTTTTTCAAATCTGTAAACACCAATTTTCTGAAAATACTTCAGGAAATTTGTCAATTAAATCATTTTCTAATTTGTCAAGTTTATTTATATCTACCATACTTAATTTCAAATTAAAAACACTTAAAAAATCTTTTCCTAAAAGATTAGGTCTGTCTATCAAAAACATACAATTTTATCATTTTATTTAGATTTTTATAGGTAACCATACCATAAAAAAAACCTTTCGGTCTTAAACATTGACCATTAAAACCTTTTATAACTACATTATCAGTAAACAATTTACAATTTTTAAAATATTTGTTAAAAATTTCTAAGTTTAAAGTGGATATTGCTGCACAGAGTCTACAATCATTTCTAAGGACTTATTTTCTATTAAAATACTTAATTTAAAATCATTATTAAACCTATCAGTGTCTTTATTTATAATAAAAATATCCTTATCATCATAAACAAACAAATCGCCGCTATTTTCATTTTGTATTTCTATAAGGTTATGTGTTTTTATGTTATTATTTATGCATACGCATTTTCCAAATGTCCTATTTTTACAT
The DNA here is from genome assembly GCA_019359885.1 of Listronotus oregonensis. NCBI lineage: Eukaryota > Metazoa > Arthropoda > Insecta > Coleoptera > Curculionidae > Listronotus > Listronotus oregonensis. Next base: position 55,428 of record JAHBCN010003829.1, read on the forward strand.
CTATTACATCTATAATTAGCGTACTTACAGATTCGAGTGATTTTGCCACATATTTTTTACACGAAATTTGTTTTTACCAAATTCATCATCTTTTCTTGCTCCCTGATGTCGATCTGTCACTGTCGGCCATTGCTCCTTGGATGTCAGCTGATGGCGCACGCCGGTGAGCGCGCCTATCATACCCGGAAGCGTGACGTGCTGATGGTGGCTGGTGCTCACGCAGCTGATGCGAATGATGGAAACGCCTCCCAGCCATGTTGCCAAAATTTCTGCTTCTTTTCCTATGTAATTTATGCTTGCTTCGGATGAATCGGATGTCATGGCAGATTCTTTTTCAGGGCAATATCTACGATCACTTGCAATTCGAACTTTCACTTTCTTCCAAGTCTATCCAGAATCTTCCCCTTTTTATTCCGGACACAAATCTGTCTTTTAAATTTCACACAGTTGTTCACCGAATTTACAGTTTATCGCCATTTTTCTCAATCGGACATACCACTCTCGGATTGGCTCCATTTCTCCTTGTACGGTTTTATAAAATTTCCTTCTTTCTCAAAACACTGATACTTGTGGGCAATACTGCTTTCTTAATAACTCTGTTATTTCATTGAATTTCTTTTCATTTGGATATTTTGGAAAACTTAAATCCCTTAGAAGCTTGTAGGTTTCATCGCCTATGAGACTTAATAAAGTTGCTGCTTTTGGTTTATTTTCTGTAATGCTGTTGGCTATGAAATATTGCTCCAGTCTTTTTTCATAAATGACCCAGTCATCCTCATTTGGGCGGAATTCTTCCACCCTTCCAACAATACCACTTGGCCCGGACATTTGTTTTTTTCACGGTGCCCTCGTGGATTCTTACCAGGATTTCTTTGCTCCTAGCTCCAGTCTCGTCGCCAATTGTTATGTTTATAAATAATAAACAACTATTTATTTCTACTATTGTTTTATTGTATTCTTTGGTCAATCATATAATTATAATTATAAGGACAGTGATGGTCACGTTTACAATTTACTTACTAATCACGTTTTTCCACTATGCTCGTCAAGGGTCAGCAACAACTGTCTTCCTGTGCATGTGCACCACATAGTTCAACTTCCGCAACAAGGACAGAAACTATATGAATATAAATGTGCGGCTTGTGCCGCTAAATTCAAACCTGACATTATGCATGTGCATCTTTTCAGAAACTTGAATTAGAAAAATAAATGCTTATTACGCCCGTCGTCCCTAATATACTGTTACAGTCTTTAAAAATATCTGTTTAGTTAATAGAATTGTAAAAGGTTAGAATTATTTTTTTAGAGTTAATAATTTATTAAAAATAGGTTACCTTAGTTTTTCCCTTTTTCGACGGTCATTGCGGATTATCCTGAGGGCGCTGGAGACATCTATTTAACACTTTTCTTGCATCCCGTAGTAAAAGAATTCTTCCAGCTAATTCTAGACTTTTCCAGACTTTTCCATTCTTTTCCACATTACTATATAAAGCGCAAAGGAAATCCGCACGGGCCATTTTAGTTTTGTCTTCCGACGAGATAAAAAGTTGACAGACAGTTAAAGGTTAAACAGTTGTCATTATTACTATACGTTGAAGTGTTACCATAGTAACGTTTGTAAACCTGATATCCAATAAAAAGGTGTAAAATGAAAAAGAATATTTGAATGCCTGTTGGGACCAGACAGCAAACAGCAGCCATGGAAGATTAACTGCACTAATAAAGCAAATGGTGGCCAAGCCAAGAAGATCTGAAGAAAGAAATAAAAACCAGCCAAGAAGATCTGAAAAAAGAAATGAAGACCAGCCAAGATTCAATGAAGAGAACTCAATAAAAAATTAATATCAGCCAAGAATCCATGAAAAGAAGATTTAATAAAGGAAATGAAGCCTGAAACCAACATTAGTCAAGCAGAAACGAGACAACAGATAGAGACAATCCAGAAAGTATTAAAAAAAGCCAAGAGAAATGAAACGAAGAGCTGAATGAAAAAATGGTAAAGATCGAGAAAATCTAAAGAAGAATTTTATCAAAGCCAAGATGAGATGAGAAAACAAATGTTGCTGGAGTTAAATATTTCTAAAGAGGATGTTTAAGAAGAAATACAGCACACCGTACAGTTAGTTGAAAGTCAAGTTCAGCAAGTCCAAGGTCAAATACAACAAGAGTACAACAATTCCAGCGACAAATTCAAAATATGGCTACTACAGGTGTCGTGTCAGAATGTGGTACCGCAATTACTGTTATGAAATCACCAACTTTTGATGGCAAGGTACCCTGGATTACCTATCTCCGACAATTTGAAGCTGCTGCCAACGGTAACAAATGGAGTTCACAGGAGAAGGCACGTGCCCTAGTACTTGCTCTTTAAGGTGAGGCTATGGAGGTTTTAAGAAACATTCCCGGAGAAGCAATGTGACTATGAATCCATTATAATGTTCCTAGAAACAAGATATGGCAAAACTCACTTGCAAGAGGTTTATAAAGCACAGCTGCAAGGAAGAAGACAGGAATACAACGAAGTCTTCAGGAGTACGAAGCTGATATTGTACGTCTAATTAATCTAACATATCCAGCCTACCCGGAGGAAATAAAACAGGAATTGGCGGTAGGCAGTTTCACTGAAGGACTGCGTGATTCGGATATGAATCAAGCTTTAAGAATGGCTAGGCTTAAGAAAATTTCCGAAGCTCTTGCCTATGCACCTCAATTTGAAACGGCTAAGCAAACATCCAGAAGTCAGGTAAGACTTCGAAGGATGAACTTTGTACCAGAAGAAGGCAATTCTGACGGCGTATTGACAAAAGTAATAAAAGAGTTACACAGAAATTGTACGTAAAAATCAAACAAACAGAGACAACAGTATGACCTTCTGACGAAAACGACAACCCTTGTTGGAAATGTGGCAAAGAGGGCATGTCCAAAAGAAATTGTACCAGCTCAAATGCCTCTGCAAGTAGTCCGGAAAACTCCCAGTAGCCAGCTTTAAGGGGCGAAAGCTGGCTAGGTGCTACCAAGCCTCTCCAACAACAATAAGAGTATCCCGGCTGCAAAATAATGGTTCTAGCTTGGTAGTACCTGGAAATGTATGCGGTCGGGAATGTGAGATGGTACTGGATACTGGTTCTACACATACTATCTGCAATAATATTCCGTCAACAACAACTGCAAAATATTCCGTCCAGAGAAAAATTAAATTTTGGAATCTGCAAATGGAAGTCATACCAATTAAAAGGAATACATGAAGCCAGAATAACCTTGGGGACGACAACCTTTATACGGTGTGTTTGTTGCTATATGGACAAAGTTATCCTTGGCCTTGACATTATGGAACATCAGACGTTTGTAATTGACCTTCACAACGAATACTGCGAACTAATAATGAAGAGATTGCAATGAGACTCCCACGGAAAAATGAAGCATCAATTCGAGAAGTTGTACTTACAGAATATGTCATAATACCACCAAATTCAGAAGCCATTATCAAGCAAGGTCTAAAGACTCAGAAGAAGGTGATATCCTATTAGTCGAACTAATTGAAAATAGTCCACTATATGCAAAGGAATTCTTCCCGCAAGAACTCTGACGCAAAACAAAAGAAATTCGGTATTTGTCAGAATGATGAACCTAAAGGATTACGCTCAACAAGTCAAAGAGGGTGACAAAATTGGTATCTATTAACCTACTAATATGATAGTTACCCATACATTTGCTAAACCTGTGGAAGTTGCCTCAAGTAAACTACCTGCTGCCCTGCAAGACCTGATGATTTCATCAAAAGCCCTACTAAATACAGTGCAGGTTACTAAGCTGGAAGACCTTTTGAGAAGAAATCAAGGCGTTTTCTCAGCTCTCTGAAAAGGATTTGGGAAAAACCAACATAGTTCAACATCGAATAAATACTGGTGATACAGCGCCGATAAGGCAACCACCGCGACTAATTCCTTTGGCTAAAGAGACGAAGTTGAAAAGTTAATTTTTTGGGGCATTCAAAACCAAGGCATTTGGGGAAACCCTCCCGGGGTCCATGGTTATCCCCAGTAGTACTGGTTAAGAAGAAAGATGGTTCTACCAGATTTTGTGTTGACTTTAGAAGATTTTAAAGACGTCCGAAGGACAGTTTTCATTACCAAGAATAGACGATACTTTGGAAAAACACGAAATCCGAAGGTCGAAAAGCACGATGGTTACAACGAGTTCAAGAATACGATTTAAAAATTGAACATCGGGAAAGGTTAAACCATAAGGATGCTGACGCTCTATCCCAAAAAGGGCCTTGTCCCGAAGATTGTAAACCTTGCAGTAAGACGGGAAAAACAAGAAGATCCCAAAAAATTTCACTGCCGAAGAACACGCATCCAGTGGGTCTCAAAAAAAGGGACCCTAAAAAACCTTGCAAAGAACAACGAGAGGATCCTGATTTTTTGGAGATATTGTGAAATTTAAGACAGAAAATTTAGAACGACCCCATATCAGAAAAAGCTTTAAAGTCTCCGACATATAAAGGGTACTGGACCTTATGGAACTCTTTGGTAATGAGGGTGGAAATTTAAAAAAGCTGGGGAAAATTCTGACGGCAAAAAGCTATCCTATTAAACAATACCTTTTCCACCCAAGGATTCCAGAAAATTCATCCCCCGTCAGATGGAATGGTCGAAAGATTAAACAGAAGTCTTTATAAATACCTGAAAATTAAAGAAAAACTATTACCGGCTATTTTCTAAGCTAATTTATAACGTAAATTTGTAACGGGAAAACATTTTAATAATTATCTAATGAACACCCCACTTGGGCAAAAAATAATAATTATTATCTAATAAATTAGTTAAGACAAAATAATTTTTTCAAAAAAAAGTGCTCCGGCTAGTTCAAGAAATAAAAAATAAAAATAATCATTGGCTAAAGATGGTTACAAAAAATCTTACAGCCCATGAGGCTCTACAAAGGCGAGTGCATTCTTGAGGAATATTGTCAATAAAATAAAATATAAATATACTAGTTAATGGTTTATTAAAAAAAAAAAAATAATGAAAACTAATTGTAACAAATTCCTACCAAATTGGTGAATGCGCTTTTTAAACCAAAATTTAATAAGATTTTAAATTATTGAAAACTATATAAAAATGTAAACAAAATTTGACTTGTATACAAATTTAATGCTACTAAACCCAAAAGCAGAACAATTAAAAAAAAATTTTTTCCAACAGTTAAATCCTATACATAACAAAGACCGAAAACATAACTTTTAAAAAACCTTCTAGTATGTTACCCACCTATACGTAAGGCCATAAGTTGCGTTTAAAACTTTTTTCATGGACATACAAATTAAAAAAAAAAAATTTAAAATAAAGGGCAGAATGACGTTATGGAAGTTACAGCAAAAATATCTGAGAGCACTAAGGCTTAAAAAAAAAAAAAATATATCGGTCAAGGGTTAAACAAAAACAAATGTCAGTAATTCTATCTAATTAATCAATTATCAAATTCAATATTTATAATTAAACCATATAAGATTATCACCAAATGATTAGCAATAAATCTTATACCTCCTACCAGATTGATATACAACACTCGTACCCATGTATATGATTACAACTCATAAGTACCAACTGTCCCTATCAACTTGTTTAATAGTACAACCGTTTTAAAAAAGTAAGGCCATACATACCCCTAAGGTATACCATAATACTAAATGTTCTTTAGATAACCTTTAAAGTTTTAAAATTTTTGAATTTTATTTTATGCCCAAAATTCAGTTTTGTTTTTAGTAAAAGGTACCGAGAAAATAATGCGTTAATGACTGTTATCTCCGACAAAAGGGTTATTAAGTAACATCAAGCTATTCAAATGATTAGCAGGTGTTTCCAATAAAAAATTCAGTTCAAACCTAAGTAGACTATCGTTTTTGACATTCTCTTAAGAAAATTAATATCATTAATCAAAAAATTTTTTAAACCAAAAGGGCTTATCTGGGGTTTTTTTCCTGTTATTATGGAAGCAAGTAGGTTTTTCTTAGAAACTTGTCCCAGCTGTCAGTCATCAGCAACTTGGGATTGTCCTTGAATCTCCCAAAATAAGGCATGGAATTAAATCCATTAACTCAAACTGGAACTAGGCATAAGCTGCATTGGCCGGAACCAAAAAACCAAGCCGAAGAAATCAAAGAGGTAAAAGCCGGAATAGAAAATAAATAACAGAAAAGAAAGAAGTAGAAGTAGAACCCTTTTTCCACAAACTAAACGAGCCACTATCGCCCCTTATAAGACATTAACGAAAAAAAAAGGGTTCCATGCAAGTTTTTCCCGTGGTATAATCCCTTCTTTAAGAAGATATAAATTTCCCAAAAAATATACGGATAACGTGACATTTCACTCCCCAAACAACGTACTACAATTAGCACAAACAAACGGGAAATTTACTTGGCATTTGTTCAACAATCCCAAAAACAAAAGGGGTTTAAAATTACACCAGAACATTGCCTTCACGTGTGCCTGTCTCCTTGGTGGTCAACAGGGAGAGAAAGCTTCAAAACTTATTTTTTTTCCGACCGCGTTTTCTGTCAAGGACGACCTTCGCAGTACCAAACCCTTCTTGCTACAATTCTACCAACTCACACACAATCCATCACTGGCTCCTTTTCGGCCTTATGCCATCTTCCTAAGGGTTGGCTCTAAAACCACCAGGAACCACCAGATATTATAACAAACAACGCACTTCAGCCCTGAAAATATAATCCCGAAATCCAGATATAACCGGGTTTTTGTCAGAACTTTCTAAAAAGAAAGATTTAGGAATCACTCTCGACTTCAAGGGCGCCTCTCCGGTACCAAGCGGCGTTGCCCACGACATCTTGCCCCGTCCTTTTAGCCAAAAAAGAAAAAAAGAAGAAGAAAACAACTACCTTTAAAACCCGACTTATTTTTTAAAAAGTCAAAATTTTAAACTTCAAAACTACAAAAACAAAAAAAAGAGTTATGAATGTACATAATTAAAAGAAAAACAATTTAAAATACTCCACACGGTTACAAAAAAAACCCAAAAAATTCAACGGGGGCCCGAAAATAAAAGGAAAAAGGGCAATAAACAATCGAACACAAAACATTCCGCAGACCATAGCTAGTAATAAACAACATTTTAGACCTTTTTGCCCTGCTTTCCGCATTTAAGGTATTTATGCAAAAAGGGTTTTTTTAAATCGAAAATTGTTTATAGTTCAATTTTGAACTGTAACAACTCCACCCTTTCTCCCTTTCAAAAGAAATTAATTTCTTTTGAAAACAACAAAATCTTTGCAAAAATTTCAAACAAACCAACATACAACGTGAATCGTTCTCACTCGGATTTGGCTTCAAATCCCCCGTATGCCAATTACCAACTGACCACACCACATTCTCATCTTCTAACTCGTAGGTACAATATCCCTTTTCTTTCTTCGGAACCCCAAAAGGTCCTCTAAATTATTCTGCTAATTTCACAGCAAAAAAAATTTTCAGCTTTCATGACTGTGACATTTCAATGATACAACCCTATGGACTTCTCGACTCCTTGCATCCTGGAAAGTTTTGTTGCCATAACCCATCGGCCAAAGGAAACACACTTCGCTAATCAACCGGGGCCTCCCCGTTTAGAAGTATACCTTTCTAGCCAGTTACTCATCCGCAACGCTTTACCCAAAACCAGGCCTCTCGCAGAAAACAAAAAGTTGCCATGTCCAAGTTCTTAAATTGGGTTTTCCTGAAAGGAAAATTTCTGAATAAACGAAGAATCCTTCTTGACACTCAAAGCAGCTCAAGGACACTTCCTTAATGAGTCCACATTATCAGACTCTAACTATTCAGTTTTTTCCCCGTAATGTCTGAATCTGCTTTAAAAAAACAGCGTAAAAATAATTTTTAATTTATTGTTTGCCTACGCATTACAGAGAAATACTAAATGATTAGTTCCTTAGGTTTTTTCGATGTTTGCCGCAATACTTGTACTAACTAACCATGACAGTTTCAGTGTTTGACCCCAACATATACAGGGTGTCCCAGAAGTAATTGGACACAGAGCAACAGCAGATTCCTTAGGTCGAAATAATGTAATTAACGTTAACTTGCCTTATTCCAAAGTTGATAATAATTGAGATACAGAGTGTCAAACTTTTAATTTTGTTTTCGTTTTTTGGCAATAATTCTTTAACTAAATGACGTAGCGGTACAAAATTAGGGGTCTGAGGGTTGTTTGAGGCGAGAAATTTAAATTCGTCCATGCTTCATGCTTTTAATGTTCCTTCTAGAGGGCGCCAGCTACAGTCTACCCCACTTGTTTTAGATGGCATAACGTGATAAACGCACTTTAAACAAGGAAGTTTAAAGGTATATGGAAGAATAATGCTGTAGAACAAAATTGTCTGGGCGTGCTGGGCAGCGGGAATAGGAGAATCGGCCCCGCGGAGTTTGCGCAATGACTAGTAGGTCAGGTCCGGACTTCCATAGTTCTTTGTTACTATCTATAAAGTTGACATCATTAAATGTCAAATTCAAACTACCTATACATTCACTGTTTTTTTTTTTTTTGCACAAAATTGTTATTGTATAATATTGGATTTTATATCATCTGATTAAATATGGAAAGAATAGATGGCGCTACTTTACAGTCTTTTATTTAAATGATCGATATTTTTGTGAGTTTCGTATTTTTACCAAAAATCTTGGTAAAATAAGTGACACGATTTTTTAAAATAAATTTCAAACATTGTATGATAGTTTCATGTACGAATTTTGTGATAAAAGAAGGGCAAGATAGTGTTAATGAGTAATCTAATTGCGTATTTAAGGATATCTGAAAAATAAAACATCGAAAAAAGTTACTTTAGATTTGTAACCAGCGCCTCTGTATGCAAAAAGTCATCGAAATCGGCAAGGGTTAAGAAAAATAAAAACTTGCCATAATTTGAACTGGTTATTTGTGTTTTAGGATCATACAATATTTTATAAATTTGTAATGTTTTTAAAAGTACAATAAAATAGTGTCACCTCATGCAGGTAACATAAACTAATTTAACAAGAAATATAGAATTTTTTTAATAAGAGATTGAGAAACCAAAAATCTAATTTCCTTTTAAACAAATGCAAAAAAAAGCAAAAAGGAACTTTAACATAAAGTTGTACTTTCTTTTATTCAGTTAAAGGGACCTGTACATATTAAAATTTGCCTGGTCTGCCCAGTAGGTGATAATTTTAATCCTTTAAAAGAAAGTACTAAATTATTAATTGAAATAAGAGTACCTAAATGTAAACCTTATTTCTTTTTAATGATCCACAGAAATGCACAAACATTGTGGTATTTATCTAAAAGATAGTTAAGATTGCCATACTTTTTTCTCTGCTATTTCCTATGAAATTTTTATTTTCTATTATTCATAATTGATATATTATTATTTATTCGGTTACCTAACGTTGTGTCTCATAAGAAGCACCTAATTTAAATATGAGAAATACTAACCTAAAGTAAAAAATGCCGGGTATGATACCCTTGCATTTGCAAGACAAAACCATACAACCTCTAGGCATTTTGTTACGATATTATAAGTAACAAACAATAAACACAAAATTATAATCACAATTTAATAAAGATTAATCCTAAAATAAGAAGGTTTTTATCAATATACAAAAAAAAAACTTCTGCAACTACAAAATATAATCCCACAAAGCAAAACAATCGAAATTAATACTGCGATAACCACAACAAAAATGACGAAACCACTACGACACATAAAATTCGCTTGAAAGGAGGCTGATCAGACAACGAGGGTTGATGGTACAGCGCGGATAGAGTTTTATACGCGCCGCGCCGTTGCACCAGACAACGGTACTCCGGCTCTCATAATAGTATAATGTGTTGCCTAACTACACACTGATTTATCAGTCTGTAAGTAGGCAACACATTATAATATTTCGTGGAATTTTGTTATTGCGCAGAATCAGCAGGGCCCACTCTGACAGTTATTTTCATAGTGGGCTGGATATTTTTTGATCGAATAGGCCATTGGGCTTCCATATACCTTCAAACTTCCTTGACTAAAGGACCCCGCAAATTTTCTATGGAAAATGGGTTTCGGTCAATTGTTTTCAAACTCTGTATAGTGATAGTTCTTAACACGCTGATCAAGTCTTTATGGGCACAAAACCCGAAAACTCCTCCAACCCTCCAAAATCACCCTCAAGGGTCACTAAAATTTGGGGCATTTAGGGTGATTTTGTGGGGTTAGAGGAGTTTTCGGATTTTGGGGCCCCTGGAGACTTTTAATCAGCTGTTAAGAACTATCACTATCAAAGTTTGAAACAATCTGCAAAACCCATTTTTTCATAGAAAATTGCGGGGTCCTAAAGTGCGTTTATTCGAAAACAGTTGCTTCTAAACAGAGCTAAATGAGGTATACATTTTTAATGCAGAGGAATTTATAGTAATTTATTTTTAATTAACAGGTTGTGATATCAAAAGCATGAACGAATTTGAATTTCTCTCCTTAAACAACCCCCAAACCCCAATTTTGGTACCACTAGACATTTAGTTAAAAAAATTATATATACAGTATTCCAAGATAGTCATCCCAATGGGACAAATGGACCAAAAATTTTGTTTTTCGAAAAAATAATCTTGATAAAAGTTTATCTCGAAAAATGTAGTCTACGAGGAGAATTTTTCATTTTTTTATACAGGGTACCCAAAAAATAAAACCAAAACCACGAATAAACTACCTTTATTTATCATTTTAAAGTAAAATGGCAAATAAAAAAGTTTTAAATCCTATTCAGTGCTTACATAAAGAACCCAAGCCATTTGTCTCCGGAAAGGTAATAGCAGTTCATCCAACTTATCCGAAAAAGAGGTTTGTAGCATTTCCATGTATGAATTCCTGTTGCACGTGTTCTCAAAGAAAAACGGTCCTATTATCCCAAAATACGAAATGGGCAGAAGTTCTGGGGTTCGGGTTTTCTGCTGCAGCAGTAGGAAAAAGTTATGATCACATTAGACGGTAATTTGGCGTCACACGGGGGGGCATATTTGAATAAATAATAGTTCTTTTTGTTGTGCCATGTTCTTGTTTAATAGTTTCTTATGTATTCACTAAATAGGATTTAAAACCTTTTTTATTTGGCATTGTACCTTAAAACGATAAATAAAGTAAGTTTATTCTGATGAAATTTTTGTTTTCTTTTAATTTTTTGATACCCTGTAAAAAAAAATTTAAAAAATTTCCCTGACACATTTTTCGAGATGCAGAACTTTTATCAAGAAACTTTGTCGAAAAACGAAATTTTGATTCATTTTTTCCTTGGGATTCTATCCGGGGACATACTGTATTATATATATATATATATATATATATATATATATATATATATATATATATATATATATATATATATATATATATAAAATTACGCACGAAATCTCTACGTTCCTATCAGACGCTTCGTACATACAGTTCAATCATTTTTCGTTGGACCTGCAGCTGTACTCTTGAATTTCGCTCCTGGACGGTAAGGCTGGATTTAGTGCTCGACTGACAATCAGCGCTGACATCGGTCGAACATAGTTATATCAATAAAAAAGTATATAATACGCGCCTAGCAGTCTATTAGCTCTGCACTGTCCCTAATCATACTTACATTTATTATACATTTTTTTTAATTAGGTTCACCGACAAGTAACCGTCTCACCACCTAGAACCTGGAATATGCAACATACGTCGCGGTTGTCTAACAACAAGACGACTCCGCCGCTTGCTTTGGGACTCCTTAATATTCGGCCTATTCGGGCATCAGCTAATGTCTATGTGAATATTCCCATCTTTGCGTTGATAAAAAATGAACCCTCAAGCTTTTTTTAGGCAGTGAAGACAAAACAATTTATTGTGATTTTAAGGACTAGTAGTTATTTAGTTTAATAAAATGAGAATATAAACTTTAAAAATATTTTTCTGAGGTAAGTCGTAATAGTTTTTGTTTTAAATATTTAAAAACTTGATTGATGATTTTCTTACATGCACTAGAATTAGACAAATGTTTTGAGATGTTTTTTTTTGACACCACACTCGCACCCGTAGCTCATATCAATAAGCCAGGCGCAGACACAGGAAAACATCTTTTAGTTTAGAACAAAAACTGATATAAAAATAAATTATAGTTTAAAAAAACTAAAAAAACACCCATTTATAGCAAACTGAATTAAAAAGTAGAAAATAAATCAATTATAGTAAAAAAGCGTGGGGTGCTTGATATTAAATGTTACAATTATTTTTTTATTGCCAGATATTTACAAAATTAGAGTTATTATGAAAATATAGTAAATATCACCCTATGCTTTTTATTATAATAAAATTATTTTCTACTTTTTACTTGGGTTTTTCTAAAAAAACGTGTTTTTTATTTTTTTTAAACATAATTTATCTTCTTTTTTCCAAATCAATCAACATCAAAATCCTAGTCAGGACATTAAAAGAATTTATGAAATAATCGTTTTGTTATATATATATATATATATATATATATATATATATATATATATATATATATATATATATATATATATATATATATATATATATATATATATATATTTATATATATTTTCTAAAATTACAGTGACAGCACGTAATTTTTATCGTACAAGAAATGCCTTTATTAATTATAAATTTACCTTTATTCAAAACAAATATCTACAACGGAAAAAATTGTCAAAACTGCGGAAAAATATACATTAAGTCATTTTAATATTTCCTTATTTGTTACACACATCGGGTGGGTTGGAAAGCATTTTACAAATAGTTCCTACAAAATCTGATCTTAGGTTATTTTCGGTTTGATCATCGTATTTTCCAGAAATAGCGAGCCAAGGAACAAATGTCACTCCATACTGATTGCCTTTGACGAAATGTTTATTAAGCAATGTACTGCCTTCTTCACCGTTCATACAGGTTTGAACTGTTTGGTAAGAAACAATTCCTTTTAGAACGGAATTCACGCACTGGAATAAAAAAGTTTTTTTACACACTATTTCAAATATTTTTAGTTTAATTAAGCAGCATTAAAGGTTACTTTTAATTCCAACGTTTTTTCGCATTTAGCGGGTCATTGCTAATATTCTTTAGTACATTAATAACTAGATTTTTTCGCATAGGTTAAATGTTCTCTAAGAATAAAAGAACAACGTATTAGTCAGTGGCGTAGCAAGGCGGAAGCGGGCCGCCCCGAGCGACGTCCTTCAAAGGGCGGGCGGGGCGACAAAATTTGTTACAAAGTCGGCGGACGTGCGGCGTTGCCAGATTTACTTTCTCCTAGAGGGGAAAAATCGGAAGGCGTGGCAACACTGCCTTTGGGAATTTCTGGGACAATCCCCCTGGGGCGAAGTTTTAACCTCCTAGAACTTCAAATAACAAAGATACCCTTTTCCCATATATGACCATGTGCCCCACATGAAACGTTAGTAACTTATTAAACTCCTCTATAGCCAGCACTTATGGATGTGCCTAACGACATTTATGGCGGGAGAAAAGCGACCGACTCAGTCAGTAGTGAGCGAGCATTGGAGATAGACTAAAGAAAATTACGAGCAGTTACCGAGTTTAGGACGTTATAGATATAGTGAATTTGATATTTTTTGATTGTATCGTGTATTTGAGAGATCAATATGGTTTGTAAAATATAGAGTGTGAATAGTGTGACTTTCACTTATCTTAAAGAACCCGTAAATTTTACGGCGTAAAAAGTAAAACGCAGCTCCCAACAATATACTATGATGAGAGTCAAAGAAAGCGAAGCATCCTTTCGAAAAAAAGCGTAAGGAGAAGAAAGAAAGAGAGCAGCGAGACAGGGGTTTAATGTTGAATTTCTCAAAAGTGCTGGTCAATCAGTCAGTAACATTCAAGACGACCAAAATGAGACGAACACTGAAACGGATATCAAATTTTTGACCGAAGCGGAACAAGCTTTAGCTCTGGCTTTATTAAATTGGCCTGACCGACCTAAACAACCCATGCAAGGGAGTCCTAACTCAGGTGAACAAACCGATCTTTTGATAGATGAAGCTTAAACTGATCTTGTTCTATAATCACGAACCGATTTAAAAGATATCGGTAAATAGACAGAGATAATCTTAGGACGCTCCTAGTAAAGCAAGACTCAGCTGCTGTTCAGCACTTGAAGAAGTCAAACATCCAGGAACCTCAATAAAAGGAAAAACAAGATAATTAACCCGGGACTGCTTCTACCGCGAACTATCGAGTGGTGAAAGAATCCTACGGTCTTTGATGGTATACTCGCCAGCAAAGAAGTCCCTCTTTTGCTTTTGCTCTTGTCTTTTTTCTTCCATAAAAATAAAGGCCACTGGTTCAGGATTGAACACCACGGATGGGTTTAACTTATATTGGAAGATGAATCCAAAGGTGTATGAACAAGAGACCAGCAAAGTACATAATGACAACTTGTTTAAGTGGAGAAAATTAGAAATAAGGATCAACCAGGGAGCAACGATCGATGAAGCAGAGCTAACAATTGCACGCAAAGAAGAAAAAAAGTGGAAGGATATTTTAATAAGATTGCTTGACGTGATTCGGTTTTTGGCGAAGCAAAATTTAGCACTACGTGAGCATCGTAAATCCCTAGATGCAAGTGATTTAGTGATGCTTCCTGCAAAGTACGACGTGATATTATGCGAACATGTTACAAAGATTAAGCTTGGAAGCAAAATCCAAGTCTCGTATCAGTCACCTTAGTCACCAAGAGAACTCATCCAAGTTTGGCGAACGTCGCGGAAAGCTATTAGGCAGGTGAAAGAAGCCAAAGATTTTACTA
>JAHBCN010003830.1:0-70506 GCA_019359885.1 Listronotus oregonensis
AAGACTGTCTATATATAAATGTATATACTCCTTCAAATTCATCACTAAAGGTAGTATTTTTTTGGTAATAATTTAGGTAATAAAATTTTATACAGTGGCGGCGGGTGCATAAAGGCAAAAGGGCTTTAACTTCCCAAAATAAAACTGAATAACCAATAAATTAAAAATAGTCTTTTCTATTGAATTAATTAATTTTAAAAAAAGAAGGAAAAAATTAGAGTGGCCAGACTTTTTTTTTTTATTTTTAATTTTAAAACATGTTTATGAATTTAAAAAGAATTAAAATTTGGTGAAAGGTATAAATGCTATTTTAAATTATTTTAAAAATACAAAATCTTAAAACAAGAAATGTGTACGTATTTGATAACACTAATTTTATTAACAGTTTTAGTATATATACAGGGTGTCTCAAAAAAAGAGTTTTTATTGTTAGGTTTGATTTTTTAAATAAAGCGCCCTATATATTTTGACAAATTTTAACTGTAATTTCAATTTACATCAAAAATGTCTTTAAGGTAATTAAGTAACCAATAAAGGAACTGAATTGGTACTTGAACAAAATAAGTTTTTATTATTTTTTTTTTAATATATTTTAAAAATAAATAAATAAATATATTTTATTATATAAAATTAATATTATATATATAAATTTTAATATATTATCCAAATCAGAATATGGTCCAGATTTCATAGTTGAAGAAGGTGTAATAATGGTTTCATTTAACTACAGATTAGGAGTTTTCGGATTTCTTTCCACAGGAGACACAGTAATTCGGGGAAACGCCGGATTAAAAGACCAACACTCGCTCTTAAATGGGTACAGAAAAATATTGAATACTTTGGGGGAGACCCTCAGAAAGTTACCATTTTTGGTGAGAGTGCCGGAGCAACATCTGCAGGACTTCATATATTAAGCAAAAAATCGGCAGGTAATTGCAACCTCACTTTATTTGTAAACCAAATTAGCACTTTTTTTAGGTCTTTTTAGTGCAGCAATTCTTCAAAGTGGGTCAGCTCTTGTCTACTGGGCAATCAACCCAAATCTGAAGTATCTCACTTTTTTACTGACTGATGCGCTTAATGGTGAAAAGTACAAAAATGACACCCAGAAATTAAAAAAGTTTTTACAGGATCAACCATTTGAACGCATTCTCGATGCAGCACTTTCTGTTGGACTAACTGTAAGTTTTTAACCTAACGTAGTAATATTATAAAAATTTTAATTTTTAATTTTTTTTATTTTATTTATATTTTTGAACGCTCAGGTAATACTGCAACTTTACTGGCCAAAATTAGTCACCTGTAAGTGATATTTACAAACTACTGATCGGTAACTGAATACTTACTGACTCCTGATTGGTAATTAATCACTTAATGATCAGTAATTCGTAAACATCAGAAATAAAAATATGGACCTATTTATAAATCAACTTTTTAACAAAATAATATTAAAATTAGAAAGGTTTTAAATGTAACCGGGTTTTAAAGGTTCCGTCCAAACAACATCTTCAGTCACTTCAAACATCACGTATTCTCTAGTGCTTATGACTTCTTCAACCACAATGAATTTTTTTATAAAGGATCTGCCTCGAGATCTTAATTTTGTTCTTTTCAGAATCTTTAATATTCCTTTTAGACCTTCTCGTACCTTTGTTTGGAAAAATAGCAGAATATCCTGCGTTCCAAGCATTCTCCAGATCAGAATCGTCACTTTCTTGCCGCATTTTATCTCGCACAAAGTCAAATTAAACGAGCTAAAGTTGACAAATCTGTGACAAATATGATCCCAAATTTAGACCAAATACTTTTTGTCATAAAAACCAATACCCCTATATGTTTTTGATTAAGGTGTTTGATATACAGACCCCGACGGCCCTGTTTCCCCGGAACAAAATCCTCAACCATTAAAAATTTTTAAACTGACCTTAATACTTAATATCCTCAACACTAAAATATTGAACTTCCATTGTCTTTATTTGTTATTTGATACACAACGTTTCGGTTAGTGATGTATCTCCAACCGTTTTCAAGGATAACTAAATACTATTTTTAAAGCTAAAATTATATATATTCTCTTGTTCACCAAGCGACCGACTTTTCACGGTTCAGCACGGGGTGGCCCGATATTTTGGGAAATCCATGCTAGGGTTGCTTAATACATTTGGTTGTTTACAATTATTACACTTTCTTTAAATTTTCTTTTTCCAGTGAAATTCTTTATGAAATTTAACATAATATTTTTAATTTAGCAACTCGACTGGCCTGCATTAGAAGTCGATGACGAAGAATCATTTATTTCTGAAGCTCCCTACGCACTTCTAGAAAGTGGAAGATTTAACAAAGTACCAATTATAATTGGGATCTGTGCGGAGGAACATCGTTTTTTCTTACCAGGTAAGAGATAAGAAATAGTTTCATAAAACCAACTAGAAGATGGCTATTATAGATTATATGTATTAGTAGCACTTGCATCTCTATGAAACTTCGAGCAATACCAAATTAGAGGAGTTTGCCGTCGCCCGATAAAAAATGAATAGAGAAAGCTCAATAAGTTTTTCCTCTTGCTTCATATGCTGACTGGTTGGGGAAAGGGGTACATATCCCTAACAAATTTTTTTCTTTTATTTTCTTATTCTTTTCTTAATACAAAATAAAGTATTGTATATTTTGTAAAAAATGTAATTAAGTTTTTTTTAATCCTTGAACGTTATAATTTGGGTTTTTTTGGGTTTTTTTCCTTCAAAAAAATTATGATAATTATTGTAAAAAACCAATTCATAGTTAAATTTAGAACATAACATTAGATACAGATGTTTGGGTTAGATTACAACATTGAAAAACCTTTTTAGATTTTAACGTCGCTGGACAGCAAATTTATTCACTCGATGCTACTCCCATCAGAGGTTTAATACCGAAAAACCTTCGACAAAACCCTAACGATGACTATGCCGTAGTAAAAGCAGTAAGAAGTATTTACCTTAGGAGAGGAGAAACGTTTTCAGTCAGTCCTTTAGCTTTGTTAGGAGTAAGTAAAATTGTATTGTCTTAGGACTGCCCTAACCTCTTAATTTTTAGTTTTTCTCCGACAATATGTTCAACAGAGGAGTTCTTAAACATGCAGAACTTGCGTCTTCGTATGTTCCAGTTTATTTATATCAATTTGCTTATTTTGGAAGGCTCAAGGGCACAAGAATCCATATTGAAAGTAAGTTTGTACAGGGTTATCCAACTAGGACTTTTTCAGCCGTTTTTTTATTCCTACCTGGGACTTTTTTTAAGTGAAATAGCCATCATATATAATTTTTCCCCCTGAATCCCAAAATGATTAACGTAGTAATTGAACATCAAATAAAACTGCTGGGGTCTTTTGATATTTTTTAAATAGAATGCCATATTTCTTATGATTATCGGTTCCTCGTATATCTTTTGATCTTAAATGATATTTTATTAATTCAAAATGGTCCATTTTTTTGCACGTTTAAATCGAAAAATTTTCGTTACCGTGTCATTAACACCTGAAATATTGATACGGATACCTGTTCACTTTTTTTAAAGGGGGTTTAATTCGGGGCAACTAAAAAAAAAAAAAAATTTTAAAAATTTGTTTATTTTTTTTTATGAATTAGGAAAAAAATTTCCCGTTAAAAACTGAAATATTCATTAGAAAACCGTCTACACAACAATTGTGTATCAAACAATAGATACAATTTAAGAATTAGATTTTTTTTGTAGAATAGATACAAAACTAAAATAAAAAAATATAACATATAAAAAAAATACCCCATAAAAAAACTATAAATTAAACTTAAGAACACCATTTTC
This sequence comes from Listronotus oregonensis, assembly GCA_019359885.1. Taxonomy (NCBI): domain Eukaryota; kingdom Metazoa; phylum Arthropoda; class Insecta; order Coleoptera; family Curculionidae; genus Listronotus; species Listronotus oregonensis. The sequence goes on from JAHBCN010003830.1 coordinate 3,823, forward strand.
TAAATAATATAAATTTCTATATGTCCTCCTTTTTTAAAAGGGCCCCCCCTTTTTGTTTTTTTCCAAATTTTTAAATATTGTTTCCTGGTTAAGTCTTCAATTTCATTCACAATTTTTGGGGCCCCCGATATTTTTTGGGGCCGTTGATGGCCCCATAAAAATGTTTTCATTGGTATACCTGGGCTATTGGGGGGGGCAATAAAGTGTTCCGTTACGGCCAATTTACTCGTTGTAACGTCAATAAAATACTACACTTCCCGAACGGCATGAGGTGGAGCGCCATCCTTTGCAAATAAATTATTGTAGATTTCAATGGAAACCTTTCCAAGAGTCCCCGATATCTTTTTTTAAAATTTAAGGTATTTGGCCTGTTAAGGAGCCAATAAAATACAGTCCAATAATTGATTTCTAACATCCCACACAAACATTAAGGAGCCTACCTTAAAAAATTTATCATTTCATATTTATGAGGGTTAGCTGCTCCCAGTAATTTGTATTTCTCCGGTTGTATATTCTGATGTTGTAAATGACTTTCATCATTCCATAATATTTTTTTTATAAGTTGTTGTCCTTGTATTGCTCTCTCATAAACCTGGAAGCAACAAATCGAAAACAAGTTCTTTTTTTTGGAAAGATACTAAACAAGAAGGATACAATATGTTGATACCAAATTTTGAACAATTGCATATCCCGTTTTCGCTATTTTTGGATTTTATGATTTTTTTAATAAAATTACATTTAAGTACCTTTGGGATAGAAATATACTACCGGAGAAGAGAAATTGTTTTAAATTTTTTTTTTTTAAACCAAATTTCCCGGGGAATTTGATGTGGGGGGTAAAACAAAATTGTTTTTTATTAAACAAACACAAGCAAAATCTTTGTGAAAAATAGGGAAAAACAACTTTTAATTTTTTAAAAAAAATATGGTTAAAATAAATCTATCGTAAACTTTTTCACTTTAAATTAAAAAAGTATCAACAGTGTTCCGGATTAAAATTTTCGGCCATAAATTTTGATATTTTGTTTTTTAAAATATAATTGGGTTTTTGGGGCCCCCAAAAATCCTGACCGCGGGGTTTAATTTGTCTGAACAGTTGGTCAGGTTAATTTTTTTATTAAACCTTTTTTTTTTCCCAATTATATTTCGACGTAAAATGCGGGGAAAGTATTCAAAAAAAACCCCGATTTGGCAAACTGCACGCTGACGTTCCTTGTCAAAGGGGAGTTTTTGCATTATATGGAAAAATCAATGGAATTTTTTTTAAATTAAAAAAAAAATTTAAAACACAAATTTCTTTCTCCGGTAGTATATTTGCAATCCCTAAGGACACTGGGGAAATACTATATAAAAAATTTTTCCAAAAATCCAAAAAAAAAAAAAACCGTATATGCAATTAAATTTTTTTAGGTTCTTTGAAATGTTCCATATTACCCCGGGGGCCATTTACTGCCTGCAAATTTCTCATTTTTATTTTTTTTATTTTTGCCATCAATGTTTTTTTTCTTCAAAGATCTTAATTTAAGAATTTTTCCCTAAATCGTCTCTGAAACCTCGAAAACTTCGCGTTTCTCGAGCATTTTCTTCTTTTTTTAAAATAATTTTCAATTGTGCATCTTCTAAGAATATTTCAAAAGTTATTTGTTTCTAATTTTGAAAAATAAAACAACTTTTAAAAAATTTTTTTTTTATTGTCTGAATGTCACTACCTTACGGTGAAAGGATCCGTTAAATATTTCGGTTTAAAATGCCCCGGGGGGGGGAAAATTTTTTTTTTAAACGGACCATTTTTTAAAAAAAATTATTTTAGATAAAAAAAATACGAAAGAAAACGGGTAATTACATAAAAAATGGTCCAAAAAAAAAAATCAAAATCCCGATTTTATTTATGTTCAATTATTTTTCATTAATAATTTTTTGGTTTGGGAAAAAAAAAAATTTATTTTTTGGGACAGGTAGAGTCAAAAAAGCGGCCTGTCTGTCCTCGTTGGTTAACCCTGTACATATTTTAGTAAATATGTAGGTATACTACGTTTTTTAATTTTCTTGATTTGCTCTTTAATATATTTAGTAGTTCATATATTTATAACAAATTTAATAAGTTTTTTTATTTGTAGATGCAGAAGAAGCTGGACATACAGCCGAGCTTCCATTTTGTTTTTGACCCGAATATTCTAATATCCAAACGACCTATTGAAAAAGAATAGTTAAGCTTTTGGACCAATTTTCCCAAATTCCGGTTAGTTTTACCATTTTAACCCCTTGTTTGTTGGTTAATAAAATTAGAATATAGCTAGTGATTTAATAATTACGTCTAAAAAACTTGATTCCATTGGGGCTCTTTGGGAGCCAATATCTCCGAATAGTACAGTAGATGAAGGGACAAAGCTGCTAATAAATCTGTACAATTTTTCCTTGTGGCGCAATTCTAAGGTCTTCGGGGATACATTAACAGGTGGAAAAGGGCTGAAAATGGCCCCCCAAGGTTCGAAAAATGGGTCTCTCGTTAATATCTGTCAAAATATGCAAATTGGAGAATTTCTGTTTAAAAAAATAAAGATTGCTTTTTGTTCTACAAAAATGGTTCTTATAATTTTTTTTTTAAATCGACAGTTTTCGAGATAACGGGACCCAAAAGTCCCTTCATTTCAGCTGCCGCTTTACCGCTAGAATACTGCTATATCATGAATTCACTTATAAGCGAATTGTTCCATTACTCGGGCAATAATGTACATGTTTTAATCATTAAAAGTTTATTAGAATGGGAAAACCCGTACCTATCATTGCATATGAGTTTGGATCCATTCGGATTTTTCTAGAATATTAAAAAAAGCGGTCAAAGTTTTTTTTTACAATATTTTAAGAGTATCTTATTACTTTATTGATATTTTTTAAAAAAATGGTTTTTTATTAACATTTTTTTTATAATGAGACCTTAGCAAATGTTTAATGATCCCAGAAAATCTTCTCCACCATCATTCTTACGTCTTGATAAATAATTGTTTTGCCCATCTGCATTTTTTACCCGTTTAGTCACATCTATCCAGTGTAAAATGTTATGGATTTTTCGACGACCGTTTTGGTGTTGCGAAAAAATTTTTAATAACCATTTTTGTAAATATCAAGGTGGTCTTCATTTTTTGTCAGAACAAAAATTCTCTAATTAGCATATTTTGGCAAATATTCGCGGGAAACTCATTTTTGGGACTTTGGGGACCATTTATAGCGGGTTCCCACGTCCGAATCGTAATAAACTCTTGCTTTAAAGCATCCGCGAAGACCTAAGAATTGCGCCATAAATAAAAACTGTAGAGATTTATTTACAGCTTTGGGTACTTTTAGGTCTTCAGTTACTGGACTAGAAGAGGATGCCTATACGAAAAAAGTTTATATGAACTTGTAGTATTCCTTTTACGTTTTTTTTTTGTGTCCAGCAGTAAAGATAACTTATTTATGAGGGGTAGTCCCAGACTGTATAATACCACTTATTACCACACTTTTTTTAGGAATCCCACACCTGAACAATCCGAGTTATTTGGAAATGTGACTTGGCCAACTGTAAACAAAACAGAGTTGCAATATTTAAATATAAATGGTACACTGGATGTCCGGTATGGTCTTAAGAATAATAGCTATTTGGCATGGAACAAAATCTATGACAAATATGGGAAAAAACCATATATTACTTATTAAGATTGTTATGAATATTAAAAAGAGAACAAAGAATGTTCATTGTTGCAAGTTATTTTATAGGAGTTACATGTTATTATTGTAATCTTTGTGATGTTTAATAAATTCTTTTTATCATGATTCGTCAAGAGTTATTCTAAAATTCCCTTAAAATTGTCAATGTAACTTTAACTAAAAGAACAGAATTTTTACTTTTTTATATATATATATATATATATATATATATATATATATATATATATATATATATATATATATATATATATATATATATATATATATATATATATATTGATTCAGGTATTAAGGAAACGTCAATACTTCAGGTACGTAGTCACGGTTCAAAAATAAACACAACAGTCTATACAAATATGCAAGGCCTTCGTTCCCGAACTTCAGGGTGTTAAAGTTTTTCTTTAATTTTTCTATCTTTTAATTAAATCTTTGATAATGTAAATATTGAAGTAAGAATTGGTATCCGGGGGTTTTTTGGTATGACGGCTTTTTCTTGTAGGGGGTGCCACCTACACGTCTTTTTACTATTTTGGACAATTACAACTTTTTGGTAAGGCCATGTATTACATTTTTGGGTAAAGTAAATAATTGTTTTGTCATTTTGACGTCAAAACGGTATACTTGTTAGAAGTTGAATAACCGTTTTCGAGATATTTGCATTTTAAAAAATTACGACGTATCTGATTTTATTATGGAAAAATTAAAAAATAAAACAAAATGTATAATTAGACAATATGTATTTTAATTTTTAATAAAATTATTGTTCTTATATTATGTTAAGCAAAACATAAGCTAGGTTATTTTATTTAAAAAATAAAAAAATTAAATAAAAACTTTAACACCCTGTATTTCAGAAAAAAAGGCCGTGCGGACCCATATTTGTATACCCTTTTATGTTTATTTGTGGCCGTAATCGACAGGTAGCTCATCTTTATATTTATATACAAGGTGCCACTATTTTTTTTTTATTTATTAGACAGAATATCTTGAAAACCAATCATTTAACTGCCTCAATTTTTATGAAGCCTGTTAGCGAAATTTTTAAACTATGAAATAATTTTGAACGGTAACTATTCATCCTATTAAAAAAAATTGACGTACTTAACATCACGAAAAAAAATATCATGTTATTAGAAACTTTGAAATATCCCATTTAATAAATTTTTGGTTTAAAAATTCTAAAATCAAAAACCCCAAAACCTGGTGGTCCACTTCTAATAGATCGCATGTACAATACAGCTTAGAGTCTGGAATCCCCGTATATAGGAAATAAAAACCACATTACTGAAAATTGAATAAAAGTTCATGTCGCGTTTTTTTACAAATAAAATAGAATTTTTGGTGTTATAGGCTCCATCTGTACGAAAGGCTCCGAAGTTTGTGTTGTAAGTAAATCAATATATAGATTTGCTCCCAATATAAATCTTCAATGTTGTAAAGAGATCGTCTGCCTTTTAAAAGGCATAATAAAAAAGTAAAAATTACAGATTTTTTTTATAAAGTTAAATGTAAATAAAAAAATATAAGAAACATAGCGTGTCCTACGTAGTTCTTGTCATATGGAAACATGTATGATAAGTCTATCAAAATCACCTAGTTGGAAAAAGATTTTTCATATTATTAAATTGATAAGGTTTACCAAAGAAAGTTTAGAAAATTGGATTTATAAGATGATTTTTTAAACACTATTAAAGAACTTGAATTACAAACAGAGCGTGTTGCATCTCCAGGAAGTACCTTTTCCACGTTTCCAATAAAATTGTAAAATTATTTTAAGCCTGTGCCTGCCAATGCCTTGTGTTTGTTCTATATTGTGGTGAAAAAATGAAAGAACTTAGAGCATAAGAAAAGACGCACAAAGAGACTCACCGAAACAACTATTCAGGCCAAAAACAGACGAAAATATTCATCTTACAATCATATGTAGTATACCAAGAAGCTATAAGAACTTTAAAAATATGTAGTCAGGATAGTCACTTCACATCATGTCCAAAGGTTCTTTCTCTAGATCACTTTAAGGACCTTAAGGTAGTTCAGTTGCGACAGATGTAGACAAAAGTTTCTTATACAGGGTGCGGCAGCTTAACTTCCTTTTTTCAAAATTTAATAAAACGCATTGTATCAATAAGAAAGTTTTAATTTGGTTTTTACAATGTTGGTATATACCCAAAATTTTATTTTACATAGCTTTGAAGGGCAAATCAGGTAGGTGGCGTCCCCCTTTCTCGATACATTGAGTAAACCGATTTCTGGCGCGGCAGCATAACTTCCTTTTTTGATCAGCTGCGATTTGCAATGGCCGTCACGATCTCCCGATTTATCCGCTTGTGATTTTTTTCTATGGGGTTTATGTGGACTCTCCAAAGACCTTTTAAGGTTTAACGAACAACATCCAGGAAGAAATTGCCAACATAACGCCTGCTATGCTTGAAAGAGTCATGAGAAGCACCAGAAATCGGTTTACTCAATGTATCGAGAATGGGGGACGTCACCTAAGTGATTTGCTCTTCAAAGCTATGTAAAACAAAACTTGGTATGTACCAACATTGTAAAAACCAAATTAAAACTTTCTAATTAATACAATAGGTTTTATTAAAAAAGGGACTTATGCTGCCACACCCTGTACTTTGAATTTAATTGCATTAGTTTTTTAAAGATATCGTGAGAATAGTTTTCGAGATATTCCGGAATGAATGCACAGCTTTCAAACATGACAGATATCGATAGTGGTAATTATGCACAATTTGATTGTTAATATCTCGTTTCACAGTCGATAAAAAATCGTTTTTTCCCAATTAGATGTTTTATTAACCCTATATTTCAATTTCGGTTAATTCTTAGAAAAAATTGTTTTACAAGTAAACAACCTTAATTTATAGATAACGACTAAGCAGGTGCAATTAATAATTTTCCGGCTTTAATATCCTATTGATTAACAAAGTTATATAACTAGCTCTAATTAATTAATTTATGTTTTACCTATCTATTATTGATCTATAATACCTTAGAAACGGAATATGTTATGATAGCAATAATACCTGCTATCACACCTAGGGCATTATAAGCGGGCATTATGATAATGCCCCTTATAATGCCTAATACCTAATATGGAAATTTTAATGCTTATACAATTTTTTTTTCTCACAATAAAGATCAAGTTTATACAAAAAATAATTTTTTCTTTTAAAAAATACTAAAATTAAACTTTATTTCCAAAATAAAAATTACAATTTTGAAATGTCCCCGGGAAAAAGTAGCTGATCCCACTATAGAATGGTCGGTGTTTTTGTGATGGTAGCAGCGGTAGCACTAACGCTATTTTGAAAAGAAGAACAGTCCATTAAAGAAATTTTTAATAGTCGATACCGGAATTAACCTCGGAATTAACTGAATTGGCAATCATTTTGGCTACTTTGTTTTTGGATGAAATACTTTCTTCTATATATCCTTCAGCTACTGAAGAGCTTTTCCATTTCCCATGTTGTTTTACGTTTCAAACGAAGCACCTGCCTCAACAAGTAAAGTTGACGATGTGCAAAGCAAACAGTGGCCGGTGTAAGCTTCTGCATTTTCCAGTTTTAAAATTTGCGATCAATGTTGGGACGCTTCCTATGGTATTTTTTCCAATGGGTTGTACTGTACATCGACCCTTTCTATAGGTAAGAAAAAATCTTCGCTCCTTTTTTTCCAGCTGGTCTTAATGTTGTGTACTTTTTTAAATTTAAAATTTTAAAACGCCTAAATCTTCTTCAATGATAGTAAAAATTTTGAAGTTGAAGTTTTAGTTTCTGGTACCTTTATAACCAAGACTGTTCCTCTATCTTCAATGTCATCAATGGTCATTTTGACCAACTCCAATATGACTTTGTGTACCAAGTAGATATCATCAGGAGCCTTCTTAATAAATTTTAATATTTGTTCTCCTTCCAAAACTTTAGACTTCTTCGGGACGTATTCTTTCGACTTAACTTTTAAAAAGATATGAGACGATGATATTGCGAAATGTCTATATTTTCATAGACCATCAACGTAGACTTTAGGGTGGAATACTTGGTCCAGAGAGAGTTCGGACTGTATTTTTCCGACTAAAAATAATAAAGTTTGTTAAACATATGTATTAAAATAAAATCAATAACTTACCAGTTCCTGGAAATATGCCATTAAAACGTTTTCGGTTATTTGAAGAATTGCGTTCGCATCTTTCCAAATACCAAATATGCCATACTCCCGATCATACTGTTGCCTTGATTTAACTGGCAAAAGATTTTTGGTCGCTTTTATGGCCTTTTCTCTTATATTTTGTGGAATTTCTTCCATTTTGAGCAAATCGTTAAATAAAAAATGCCAACTGACTAACTGACAGAAACATCAAAGTCAAACTTAACACCAGTCATTATCTACTTACGTATACAGGTACAGGTGCAACTTATTTTTTATATTGCGAATAAATAATGTAATTAGTCATTGAAAAACTCTTTTTTGGGTAAAACATAAAGCATTGTATGCACCACGGGCTTTACTGGACTATAATGCCCATCAGGTCGAAATATAGCCCTCGGGCCAGAGGCCCTCGGGCTATTTCGACCTTCAGGGCATTATAGTCCCAGTAACGCCCTTGATACATAAATAGCTATTTAATATCTAGTTCACCCTGTATTGCCGTGAAACTTGATTACTAGTAACAGGGTAAACTAACCGCACAGACGCCACAATATCTCAGGTAATCCCTGTAAAACAATACTCAAAAATGTAAATCCAACATTTTCATATACAAAATTGTCTTTTAATACTTTTTCCCTTATGTTAGAGATTTTATTAAACTAAATTATAAAAGTTTCTTAGTAGCATGATTTAATAAAAATTCTAATAACCCTTAAAAAGAAGTTGAGTTTTCATCTTTCGCACTATTAGCATAACATTGAAGCATGAGGATAAGATATAGGTATATTAAATCTCCTAGATATAGCAAGGAAAGGATATTTATACATAAACTGAATAACAAAGAAAATTAGGAAATCACTTACTTTAAATATATTTTTCTACGACCGTTTATAAAATAATAAAATTAGTTTCTAAGCCATAAAAGTTTGTCAAAATATTTCTAAGACTTTAAAGGTTTTAAACAGTCAAATAATGGATTATTCCGATGAAGAGCTTTCTGAAGATATTGTAAATGCTGCCAATGAGGTAAATATGAACCTACTACCAAGTACCATGCGGGAAAGTATCACTTTCCACACTTGTTAGAAAAACTACCATTATTAATTTTATGTTAACATGCATAGCAGAAAACAGCTATTAAATGATATGGTGTCAACCAAAATCCTAATATCAATATTAAAATAAAAGTTAATATTTTGTGAAAAACCTCGATTTTATTTACTATTAAGCCATGATTGATAAGGTGGTCCACATCCTCTTATGATATCTCATTCCACCCTATCACCAACCCATGTCCAAGGCTGCCAAGTTTAATAATCTGCGACCTAGAAAGTCCCACACATGTTCAATCGGAAGAGATCTGGCGATCCTGGGGGCCACGGTAAGCCACGGTGATGTGGCGTTGATCCATGAAGTCTAAGGTAACTCTGGCTATATGTGGGTTGACGTGTATTTTAAAAAAAATTGGTTTTCGATCGTCTCAAAAAGATATGTATGGCGGTTTCTATTAATTTACCAAAGGGCGGTCCTTTGTTACCTCTTATCCCACCAAAAACACTTATAAAAATAAGGGCCAAGTTCCTATCCAAAAATTTCGGCTTCTTAGAGTACAGTTGTATTCATAAAAAAGGCGTACAAGATTTAGAGCGAGAACAACCTTCGTCAAATTTGCGTAAAACCGGCCAATGTCAATAATTGTTTATTAGGGGTTATCGTGTTTTAAATATGCTGAGCATTGGCGTCACCCATATAAATTTTGACAATGCATGGTGGCAATGTTTGACAAACTGAAAAAAATAAAAATACCACGTTTCTAAAACTGAGAAAACTAAAATATTGGTCAAAACTGGAGAAGGGTGGAAAATTCGTGAGGTTGCGGAGTTTTTTCATAGATATTCAATATCCCAACCTTGGGAATATTAAAAATTAAGCCCAACTAAACCGCCAAACGGGATAAGGTGTTTTAATAGCTAAGGAAAAATCCATTTGAAAGGGCAAGACATTCTGTTATACATACAGATTTTCCAGGATCACAGTCTACGTCCAGCAGAAGGGTCGGTAATTCAGAATTAAGAAACCGACCAGCAGCAAAAAAAATATCCTTCACTGCAGAACAGCGACAATTTAGACTACCGGGAACCGTGGTTAACCCAGGTTCCCACAGATATCGATAAGGAGTGGACCATGTTACGTACACCCCCGAAAGGTGCACGTACCCCGTGTAACAACATAGAATTGGATATGGAACAGCAAAACCGAGGGTCAGAAGCCGCAACCACGCCTGGAGACGCCGGCCCAGGTATAGTTAGTGATGCGACCCTGAAGCTTCATCGGGGTAAAGGCAAAAGAGTCTTGTTCTCACAAAATGAGCTAGCTGGGGCGGTGCGAAGAACAAGGCGATGCAGTGAGGGTGACGTGCCTCGACCATTAACGGAAGAACTATATTGGCCTGATGAAGCGTTAACGCATAACAACGACGATCGAAACGTTTGTTTTCCTGATGGAGACAGTTGTTAAAAGCATAATATTGTCCAAAAGCTAGTTGTGACATTCGTTAATTCTGCATTAACCATGAGTAATTGCCTTATCGGTCACAAGACAAAAGTTTTAGCTGGCTAAATTAATTGGCTCTCGCTTTAATTCTTGTACGCCTTTTTTATGAATACAACTGTACTTAGATCTAAAATTGGTCGCATATTATTGCTAAGTTAATGAGTGAGTCAGTCAATTAGTGAGTTGGTATAAAATGAGCGTTTTTCACAGGTAATTAGATACCAATGTTAATATACATAACAAATCTCATATTTTTATGTGAAACGATAACAAAGTAATAATAGGTGGACAAATACAATAAAACCTTTCTATAATACGTTCCACATAACCACAACGAACCACAACTAACCACAACACGATCTTTTCGGCATGGTTGAAGATATCATCTAGTATACAGATGGTTTCGAAACCGAGCAGGAAACTAAAACGGGCGTGTGCAGTAAAATGAGCAATTCACAATTCTCCATTCCACTAGGAACACACAGTTCTGTATTTTAAACGGAAATATATGCTTTACTGCACTGTGCAAGGAATGGATCCGAAACAAACACGAAGAACACTGGGAAAACCTCAGTAGAATAGGACATGGAAAAAGCTTCATAAGAGGCCCGTGCAAAAGGACGAAGGAAGAACTACTCAGACAAAGTAGGAAAAAACTTCGCATAACAATAGGGTTGCTAACAGGGCATGATAACCTAAGAGGACACCTACACAAGATAGGCTCATACAATGGGGACCCAAGTTGCAGAATGTGCGACGAGGGGGAAGAAACAGCCTACCATATCCTGTGCGAATGTAAAGCATTGAATCACAAAAGACAGGCATTATTTGGGCAACTGAAAATGAGCCCACAGGAATATATCAACCAACCAGTCTCGGGATTATACAGACTTATAGAAAAAACGTTCCAAATTACTCTATATGGGATTGTAGTTCATTGCATTTAATAGCAGACAAAAAAAACGCCTAAAACTGCTACGAGCTACAAAGTTTCTTTATCCTGTTTTCTTTCGAACTATCCCTCGTTATATTCCTAAACTTTTAATATGTAAACACATCTCCATATCGCTCGTGACATGAATTTCTAATAAGTGCAAGATGGAAAAGTGTCTGCCAGGCTTTAAAGTCATGTAAAATATTGTAATAAGAATTTCGAGGAAGAAGTGGATAATATCATAAAAAATCTTAAAGCCTAACACATTGGATAGGTTGTTATTTTTGATGGTTATGATGGAACACAAACGTTTACATTATACAGATTTTTTTTTACATACGTGAGGATTTCGTTTATTGTAAATGATAAAAAGATAAGTAATTGCACAGGAAGAAGGACATATATTTACTTTAAAATAACAAAGAATTTAGTACAAAATAACTTAGTTTTTTAAATCAAAGAATATAATGCATTTTTTTAATATCAAATTCGTACGCGTTAATTGCACAGTGGATCCAGCCATAAAATAGAACTTTTCGAGAAATTATCGAACTTAGATTATGCTTTTTGGAATTTAACCGTTGCAAAGGTTTATTAGTTACTTGGTGTGTCACGAAAGTTTAACCTATGACCTAGCAAATAGATATTTACGTAATAACTTCGGAAAATAAACTTTTACGGTATAATTGAGATGTTTACGGACGAGGCGACGAAGGAGCAGAGTCTGGAATTTTGAAACGAATACTGCAAAGCTTTTTCAGACGAATAATGTACAATATTTTATTTCATACTGTACTATCGAAATTTATGTTTTGAAATAATACCGTATTTTTAACCTGCATCGTATATCTACAAAATAATTAATTGTCTGCTTTGGAAACAGATTTTAAGATTTTTGTTTACTAGTGAAAACATTGTCAGTACTGATATAAAATTTAAATTTGACGAAAAGATATATTCAGGAAACGCAACGGTCCTGTTTTTATTTATGTCAAGGTGAAAAGTAAAGTCAGTGAAAAATTAGTGTCATTTTACAATCATTTTTGGTAACATTTACAAAATAGAGGAAGATGGTGAAAATCTGATTGCAAACCTATTTTTTTGTCTTTTATATTTTTTATTGTATCTCGTTGATGTTAACGATTATTTTTCAAATTTAAAACTTTTTTATCTCAAAAACTATAAAACCTACACGAAATTTTATGGGACATAAATTATGTATTTTTTCAAGATCTTTAATTTGAGTAATATAACTTTATTGCGTAAACCTAATACTTTTTGAGATATAATTAAAAATATTTAATTTTTTATCCATTAAAAATGTTTGTATTACTTTTTATATAGACAATATAAAAAGCTTAATTTTTTGTTTTATAAAGTTTTTTGTATTTCTTATAGTTTCTGAGATATTATTTTTGTATTTTGATAAATACATTTTTAATTAGATAAATATTTTTACTTGGGGATATTCTGTTATCACAGCAAATAGATGCAAATTATATCATTCAATCTAAAGACATTTTAAAATACAGATCTGGTGTTTATATCATCGACCAATTGACATTCAAATGACAGCCACTAAAATATTTGTTATGTTGATTGCCTAAAACAGAAATTTGTCCCAGAAGAAAATTCAAGAAAATTTAGGGTTTCCACAATTTTTTAACAAAACCACCATAAAAAGAAAAATTGTAACTAACGCGGACATTTATTGGGGATTAATGATATTAGACCTCGCGCTTTCTTAAATCATGCATTAAATGACCCATGTTCGATAAATAGCTATGATTAAATTGTTAGATATTTTTATTTTTACATTAATCCCTGTTCGGCAATATGATTTGTTTTATGTATATTGCCTTTAATTTATTTTCACAAAGAGTTATGTACATCAAGGTTATGAATGATATAATATACAGGATGTTTGGCACATGAGTAGACATACGTAAATCTGTGAAAGGTCTGGCCGTCGGCTATGCGGTCTACCCAGATATTTTGACCAGGGCCCTAAGAATTTTTTGTTAGGATTTTTTTAATTTCAATTTACAGATTTTAAACTGAAATAACTTTTTGAAAAATCACGAAACTGACAATATTTTTATTTTATTTCATTCTAGACTAATACTAGAATTATACAAATATAATAATTGGGGTCTATGACAGTAACAAAGAAAAATCCGGACTCTCAAACCACAAAAAGAGGTAAAAAATAACTCTAAGAGCCAACTTTGCATTCCATCAACAAAAAACTAGAAATTATTGAGTATTTGTAATTAGTTTAAAACATCTTCAATTCATGCCCTTTCAAACGACATGCAATAACCACAATTTGCTTAAAAACATCAAAAAATTTTGTCAACTTTATTAAAAAAGAATTTCGAAAAAAGATGACCACCTTGGTAAAGTTAACAAATAGCTCTTGTTGTTTTTCAGCAAATTGTGGTTATTGCATATTATTCGAGATTGTTTGAATTAAAGATGTTTTTGACTAATAAAAAATACTCGATCATTTCATTATTTTTGTTTTTTTTTTAATTTAATGTAAAGTTGGCTCTTAGACATTTTTTACCTTTTTGTGTTTGAGCCTATTTTTCTTTGTAGTCATCCAATTAAATTTAAAAATTGTACAATTCTTTTATGATTTAAGATTAAAAAAAAATAAAAATGGTGTCAGTTTCATAATTTTTCAAAATGTTATTTCAGTTTGAAATTCTAAAATCAAAAATTTTGGAAAAAAAAATAAAAAATTAAAAAAAAATTCTTAGGGCCCAGATCAAAATATCTGGGTGGACCGCATAGCAGACTGCCCTACGTATCTCAGATTTACGTATGTCTACTTATGAACCGAACACCCTGTATATTGTATAATTTGTATCACGAGAACTTGTGTGTCATCCTCATCGAAGTTATGAATTAAATATTGAATTAGCCCCAATAATTATCTGCCGCAATCATTGTTTTCAAACACTGAAAGTCAAGCGCACTTAACCCAGAAAACTAAACATTTAACTCGCCGAAAACCACGTGCTCCAATTTTCCGACCTACAAAGCGTGCGCCAATCGTGGCGCCGCGCCGATTTTGAAGCTTTCAAAGCTCCGCGTGAAGTTTTAGTCTAAAACGGTTCGCGGCTATAACGCTGGGCAGTGAAAAATATCGGAAAATCCGAAGAAAATTACGCGACATCGCAACTTTAGATAAATTAAAGGTATGTATAATGAAATGAAAATTTGTTAAATGAAACTTTTTTAGCTAATTTATTTTGTAAAATACATTTGAATAATTTAATAAAATACCATAAAAAACAATTGAATATTTATGTTTAGTAAAAAGTTTCTAAATGTATTTTTTTTTAATGAGAAGAAAATAAGAAAAGATTGTAATAATTTAATTATAGCTATAGTACAGTTTAAAAACATTTTTTAGGGACCACCAGTACAATATTTTTAAATGTGGTGCATAGATTATAAAGGAACAAAATTTGTACAAAAGTAAGGTTTTCTTTGTTTTCTATATGGAAAGACCCATGAAAAATAACCATTTTTCGTTTTAAAATATTTTTTTTAATTGAGTTGAAATTTTACTGTTGAAATAATCAAAATATTTGTTTATAGGACTATATTGGTGTAATTTGCGTAGAGAGAAGGTAAAAAAACCGCAAAAGTTGACTATTTTTAAAGAATTTATTTCTTGGACCCATTTAAAGTTGAAAAGCTGATCTTTCGAAAAATTGTTGTCTAAAATATATTGCTCAAACATGCTGAAAGCTGACAAGAGTTTAAAAAGTAGTTTTTTTTAAATAGCATTTAAAATATTTTGCAGTGATATTTTGGATGATAGCGTATTAACTACAAAACATTCAACTTAAAATTATATTTTAAACCTTGTATATATATTTGATTTCTGTCTTAGTGTAAAAAACGGCTTTGAACATTGCGCTGAACGCGGGCTTACTTTCTTGGAGCAGAGTAGTGGGAGGTTAAAGAAAGAAAATCTTTTATTTACATAAAATATATTGTATTGATTTATAGCAGACAATATATAATTAATATTTGGGTATATTCTATAATTTTGTGGAGAATTTATCCCAAAGAAAACATACTGAAATACTTGGGTGTTTATACAATCAGTTGATCAATATCAAAATTAATCCAAGTAATGTGTTGAAGGCCCTTAATTCCTTAAACACATTGACCCCTCTGGTCATTAATCTGGAAAGGGGTACTCTAGTTTCTATTGGGGTATCTCATTTTACTCTTCCTTTAACGTATGTCTAAGTGCTGCGAGAGACTGAAGTTCAACTATCTACGATCTAGGATGTGCCTCACTTGTTTAGATCAGGCGATCTTAGAGGCCATGTTTATTGCGATGTTGACCCATGAAGTATTCTTTAGTGTTCTCAAGTTTCTTGTTAAAAAACAAGGGTTTTAATCCCTTTAAGGTCTAAAAGGACATATGGTTTGACTACTTGGCCCATACGTACCAAAAAGCTTTCAGGTTATTAGTCAATTATTAATCGACACAAACTTTTCCTATTAAGCCATTTTTTGAAGGTCCGAAAATCTATCCAAAAATTCTGAAAAAGATTATCCGTATTTCTTACATGATTTTAAACAATTTTTATCAAATCTAATTTTTCCTGCACGTTTTATGAGTCCGTCCCACTGTGTCGTTATTCATGGGCCCACAAATTTTTGCTCTGACTGTACTACTTCCGGCCAATCCTGTACGACTAACTGCTCGTTTGTAAAATCTGGCAATTATATTTAAAAAAACAATCAGTAAATTTCAACGCATGCGTGCTCTGTACTTTATTCGCGGGTTAAATACATGCGTTGTTGCCAGATTGTTTTTAGTGAATTTCTTCAACGAGTTCAATAAGATCTATTTGTTATTATTTATTAATTAATTTCTCTTAAAAACTGTTTTATAACAATCAATGGGACTAATTTTTAAAAAAATCCTTGGTTGTTGTTTAATGTTAGTTTAGTTTTTCATAAACATCGTAAGAAAAGTTTGATAATATATATATATATATATATATATATATATATATATATATATATATATATATATATATATATATATATATATATATATATATATATATATATATATATATATATATATATATATATATATATATATATATATACAGTGTGTCCGCTTAAGTTCTGCACAAATGGGAATTTTTTTTATTATTAATTTCTCAGAAAATTTTATTCTTTATAAAAAGTTCTGCATGGTCCAAAACCTAAAATGTAACTGTCAGATATTAAATTTTTGCAGACGTATACGAGGTTTGTCAAAAAATATGATTTTTGCCAAGAGTAAACTACCTTTATTTTTAACAATATCGAAAATTGTTATTAAAAAAAGTTGATCAGAACCAAAAATTACGTTTAAATATGCAATTATGCCCATTTACGATGAAAAATTAGGGTGTGTCCGCTTAAGTTCTGTACATATGGGAAACTTTTTTAATATTAATGTTACGAAAAAAAGTTACTTTTTATAAAAAGTTCTGCTTACTGAAAAAATAATATTGGACTATTCAAACTTAAGATAGTATGTTCAGGATGATCAAAAATTAAAAAAATACAAAATTGACCTAGAAGAAAAGTACTCTTAATTTTAATTTTAGAGCAAAATGGAATAAGAAAATGTTGATTGGCATTAAAAATTATATCTGTTTCTACTCTTAGTAGACTATTATCGAAAATAAACTTAAAAATTTAAATATTAATTTTATTATATTGCCACCATCTCGCACCTGAATTTGAATTTTAACTGTCAGCTATGTTATTTGTCTAAAACATCAGTTTGAATATTTACTTAGATAAATATGCCGTTGAAATTGAGTATGCAAGATAAAATTGAAATAATTTTAATTGTTGGTGACAATTACAAAACGTATCGGGAAACTGCCGAAATTTTAACTACCGACATCCTGATAAAGTTATTTGTTTCAGAACAGTAGGGAACATAGTAACTAAATTCAAGACCTTTGGAAGTGTCGAAAATATCTACAAGAAGAAACGTAGACCAAGGGTTGCAAATAATGAAACTGTGAACGAAGTAATGTTGTCTGTAGTAGAAGATCCTAAAAAATCATTGCGAAAAAGGTCAGCGACATTACCAAATGATGTAGGGAAAACTACGATTTCAAAAATATTAAAAGAAAATAAATTTCGGCCTTACAAACCAAAATTTATTCATAGTTTGAAGCCAGGTGATTTTGAACGATGCTTAGAATTTTGTTTTTAATACAAGGAGTTAGAAGATAACCCTTTTATGACAAGAGATATAATTTTACCGACGAAGCAACCTTTACCTCGAATGGGCCTGTAAGTTCACAAAATTGTCGGTGGTGGAGTGACCTTAATCCAAATTTCACTATACAGACACGTGATCAGTACTTATTTAAAACAAATGTGTGGTGCGGAATTTACAAAAATAGAATATTAGGTACTTTTTTCGACAAAATTTAAATGGTGAACGTTACTTGCATCTTTTAAATAATTATTTGTTTAATTTTATTCATGGACTTCACATAGCCGATAGACTACGGATATGGTACCAACAAGATGGTGCACCATGCCACAGTACAAGGGATGTGAGACAGTACTTAAATACCCTTTTTAATGGAATAGTTATCGATAGATATTCTGATCTTTTTTGGCCGCTAGGTCTCCTGACTTGAGCCCTCTCGATTATTTCTTGTGGGGCTACTTAAAACAGAATGTATACAAACAAAGGCCATTTCAAAATTTGGATCATTAGAGAGGGTAATAAGAGAGACAATTACAAATATAACTCCTGCCATGATTAGAAATGTTTTAAGAGAATTTTCTACAAGAACGGCTAAATGTATCGAAATGGAGGGAGGATATGTTGAGGGCAAATGTACAGTGAGGGGAAAGTTAATAAAAAAAAATTATTTAAATTAATAATTTAATGTTTATTATTATTAAAAATATATTTTTTCAAAAGTCAAATTTATTTTTAATAATAGTTCACTAAGAGTACAAACAGATATAATTTTTAATACCAATCAACATTTTCTTATTTCATTTTGCTCTAAAATTAAAATTAAGATTACTTTTCTTCTAGGTCAATTTTGTATTTTTTTAAATTTTTTATCATCCTGTACATACTATCTTAAGTTTGAATAGTCCAATATTATTTTTTCAGTAAGCAGAACTTTTTATAAAGAGTAACTTTTTTCGTTACATTAATATTAAAAAAGTTTCCCATATGTACAGAACTTAAGCGGACACACCCTAATTTTTCATCGTAAATGGGCATAATTGCATATTTGAACGTGATTTTTGGTTCTGATCAACTTTTTTTAATAACAATTTTCGATATTGTTAAAAATAAAGGTAGTTTACTCTTGGGCAAAAATCATATTTTTTGACAAACCTCGTATACGTCTGCAAAAATTTAATATCTGACAGTTACATTTTAGGTTTGGACCATGCAGAACTTTTTATAAAAGAATAAAATTTTCTGAGAAATTAATAATAAAAAAAAAATTCCCATTTGTGCAGGACTTAAGGACACACTGTATATATATATATATATATATATATATATATATATAATATATATATATATATATATATATATAGTTTTCGTCATTCCGTATAGTACAATGTATAAGTGCCTCAAAAACACTATCTCTACAAATTAAATATCTCCGGAACTGTTCACAAAAAAATCACAAGAAATTGCCTCTCTTGAAACAACTACCGTTACAAAAACTAACCAAAATTCATGTTAGACAAAATAAAATAACAATAAATCTCTTTTCCGTATAAATTTGCTACGCTTTCCTATCTGATTTCATTATATGAACAGAAAGCTAAAAAGATGATAAACTAATAAATAAAATGAAGGAACTTTCCGTTATTTTGAACGGAGCATTGCGGTATATTCAGCCTCATTTATTGAGATCTATACCGGAATATAAACGAGAAAAACACGGTTTTGGGGTGAAATGAGACTGTCTAGTTTACGCAGTGTTAGGGAATAAAGGCTGAATAATACAATAACATTATTTCCGGTTTGTTTAAAGTAGATTGCACAAAGGATTTCATCATCTCGGTATACTCGGGAAACGCAACAGAATAAAAAAATAGGTAATTGTTTAAATGGGTGGTTCCACGAAAAATCTACTTATTTTAATTTTTTTTTTTATTCTTTTTATTTTACGGCGGATTTATGAAAAAAAAATTAAATGTACAGGGTCTTTAATTATATTTACGTGGCATTTGGAGCCTTTACTTTTGGAGATAGAAAAAAATGTTTTATATAAATTTTTTTTTTTTTTCAATAACAATGTTATAAATACCAAATAAGAATATTCTAAAATTAAATAAATAACTAAATCTATATTTAAAAATTATAAACTTCATCAAGTCCTAGGTCTCCCTGGATTGTACCTAGTACCGATGCTGCATTACCCCGTTGCACAGCTAAACCAATTCTTTGGATAATGAAACTTCGAGATTTTTTGCAATGTATTTTTTGCAAATTTCATTAATAAAACCCTTAGCCTCATCACCCAAAGGACCAAAAGTTTCAACAGCAAAAGGAATGAAGATAAAGCGTTCTTCAAGCTCTTTATATTTTAGATGTTTTTATTCTCGACAATACGAGCAGCCGCACCTTACAAAATTAGAAGTTTTATCCAGATAGGATTTTGCAAGTGTATGGCTGCAAGTAGCGTCCCAAAGTAATTTTTCCATATTTCAGGGAATTAAGGTCATTCCATCTACCCGTTTTCCATCGCTTCTGCAAACTCCAAGAGGCTCTAACACAAAGGATTTTCAGCTAAAATCAGAGCTCTCTTGATAATGTCATTTATCTGACTGTGTCTAGAAGAACGCCCTGCGCTTTTTTTGTAGCTTAACCCATGTAGGCCATAAATATCAGCATTTTCGCCGCAAACGCAGGTGTGCTCTCCACACACAGGCAGACCAAGTCTGAGAGCGATGGAAATATGGAATGTTTTGTTATCTAACAAAATTTCCCAAGGACGAAGATGGAAGTGCGTTAATCCAAGCATTACTTTCAGGGGCCTGAAGAGCAAGTAGACGTGCCTTATCTTCACTTGTCTGGCACATGTTTGTAATATATTTGTGACGAGCTTGGCAAATTAAAAAGTCAAAATCTTTCTGTTTTTTTGGTAATTCTTGTGGTTGATTTTAAAGATTGCAAACAGATGACCATTTTACAAAACAATTGCTGAAATCATTATCTACTGTCGCAAGAATATAGGAAGGTAAAATTTTGGAAAGTAAACCTGACACGTCATTGATTGAACCTAAAAAGGCAGAAGTAGACAGGGTGGATGTATCTCTTATTCTAAGACCTCCAAATTTTACTGGAAGAGTGCTTTGTTACCAAGAATTTAATTTAATATCACAATTTGTTGTCTTGAACCAAACTTTGTAATACATTATCAAAGTTACAAAGTAATTCTGGAGATTTCCAACAAGGTGAACATCTAAACAAATAAGACATTCGAGGTATGGTAAAGGAATATTTTAGTAAATATTTGGAAATATGTGAGTCTAAAAATTTTAATTTAGTGCTAAGAGATTTTAAAACTTCTGTCTTTTATTAATTGGATCAATTTTATTTTGAAAAAGCACTTCTTAATAAATTAAAATTTGAAATGGAATTACTGACAGATTAGGAACAACACTTAAAAATTTAGATATTGGAATGATCTTTAGATAAAACAGTTAATTCACTTATCAAAATTTAAATTTAAACCCAAATCTTTACTTAATCTGATTATTTTATGAAAATTATCTAAAACCGATTTTGGGTTTCCAGCAAGTGTACCGTCATCTAGATACCAAAGATTTATAAATATATTTATATTTATTTTTTAAAATTGTAGATTTTTTTTCTTTATTATCTTCTGAAATAAACAGTAAAAAATATCGCAATAAAAAAATGGAAAAATTTAGGCAACTTCAACTTTTTAAATGGAACACCCTATATATTATGCACTACAACGAAAGATCTTTTTTTTCTGATTTCAAATATATATACATTGATGATATTTGGGTAAACCATTTTTGAAATATTTTAACTTAAAGTATAAATAAATTTTAAAAAAATCATACTAGTTTCAAGAAAGCCATGAGAACAATAAAATCGTTTGAATGAATTTGACGTCTGAATATTGTAAAAAGTTGAAGCTATATAGTATTAAAAAAAATTATACTGCTTTCTTGCCCATGGGATATTCAAAAAAAACAATAAAACGCCATTGTGCGTCTTTTTTATTAACAAACAAATTATAAAATTTATTTAACTCTAAAATTTTACAAATTGTTTATCCTAATAAATTTATATCCGTCCAGAATTTTTCTGAACAGGACCAACCTGAGTATGCATTGAAAATAGCTAGCCAGGTTTATGCAGCAGGATCTAGAGTTTTAAAATAAAATTCTATTTATCCACGAGGCACTATAGCAGGCATGTTAAATCACAAGAATAAACATTATTGGTCCGGAGAAAACTCTCACCAAATTCAGCATCATAACAATTTTATTGTTTCAATGGCTTCCTTGATACTAATATAAAACTTTTTTGCAATTTATTTATAATTTAAGCTTAAATATCTCAAAAGTGATTCACCCAAATATCATCAATGTATATATTTGAAATCAGAAAATAAAGATCTTACGTTTTAGCGCATAATATACAGGGTGTTCTATTTAAAAAGTTAAGATTGCCTATATTTTTCCATTTTTTCAAAGCGATAATTTCTTAACGATAATTTCAAAAAATTACATGGAAAAAAAAGTACAATTTTTATATAAAACATTTTTTTCTATCTCTAAAAATAAAGGCTCTAGATGCCACGTAAATATAATCAAAGACCCTGTACAAAAAATTAATATTTTGATGGGTTTTTTTAGTTTAAAACTGAAAAAAGTCAATTTTTTAAATTATGATACCCACCTTTTTTGGAAATTGTCTATTTCCATGCTTTTTAGAAAAATCCAAATCTCGATCTCTTAAAGTAGTACTGAGGTTTAAAATTAAACCAAGTTATTTATTTATTGATCTGTCTCTATTAATAAATGTTTACTGCTTTACTGCACTGTGCAAAAGAAAACAACAGAAGGGCTTACAAAAACAAGCGGATTTGCATAATAAGAGAGAGCCAGGCATTACTAGGCAACGTCCAAGCTGACATGGGAATATCAAAAAGAACTGCAAGTCCTGGGGGAATGCAACAGGGTAACACTGGGCACTGGGATATTCGAGAATAGAAGGCAACAAAAAAGCGAATGGGCTAGCGAGGCGGAAATCATCCACATTATACTTTGGACCAAAATCTACCCTTGGAGTGACCAAAACCACGGCCCGAGGGCAAACTAGGAATTGAATGCGAACAAACACGAAAAATCCTTGTCTAGCTTCAGTAGATTAAGGCATGGAAAAGGCTTCATAATCCAAAAGAACAAGAAAGAATTATTCAGACAAAGTAGGAAAAAAACTTTGCATAACAGTTAGACTGCTAACAGGGCCCAATAACCTAAAAGGACACCTGCACAAGATAGGCTCATACAATGGCGACCTAAGTTCCAGAATGTGTGATGGGGGCAAAGAAACGGCCTACCACATCCTGTGCAATTGTGAAGCGTTGAATCATAAACTACAAGCGTTATTTGGGCAACCAAAAATGAGCCCACAGGAATGTATCAACCATCCAGCCTCGAGGTTATACATACTTGAAGAAAGAACAAAACTAGTGGAAGGATTGGTATAAAAGAAAATGGGAGAAGAGAAATGAATCTTTTTTTTTTTAAATACAGACAATTTTTTTTCATTATTACAAACAGATGAGTAAAAAACTTGCCAAGTCAAAATTTGTGGATAGAACTTAATTTAATTTCTTGATTGTTAAATAGGTAATAACTGATGAGTCACATTAAAAAATATTTTAAATACCGAAATAAATTTTCAGTTTGTTTTAAGCAACCATAAAAGATTCTTATTTCTTCCGAAATACGTTTACTTTAATTAAAAATCAAAGATATTTCGTGTGAATGGTTCAAGGAAAGTTTTTCCAGCTTATCTAGTCAGTGTAAATGTAAAAACTTTGTTAATTTTTCTATCTGATTCCATTATTTGAACGGAAAGTTTTAAGAAAGAAAATCTGCGGTAAGGTATATTCAGTAAGTTTATACGCGAATAAAAATCAGAAAACATGTTTTGGGTGTTCCGAAGTTTACGCTGCAAAAGAATTGAAATTACAGGAGCCAAAGGAAGAAAATTTAGCATTACACAGATATTTACTACTAAAATTATCTTAGTAATGTCGCATTTCATTTAGAATCGTAATATAGTGATATAGTTACGTATAATTTAGTATTCGTTTGAAGCCAAATGCTAAAACAGACCTTATTTATTTTCCAAACGAGAATTTAGAACAGAAATGGTGCCAAGGATTCACAATTTTGCAAATTTATTTAAGATAAAGGCAGTGGTCTTTTTAAGTAAAATATATAAGAATAAATTATACTACTCTGTTGGGCTTCTCCCACAATTAATGAAATTTATGGTGTTAGAAATGTCTAGACTCGTCTTTTCGTCTTTAAATAGAACAGTTTTAAGGTAATTTAATGATTTACGTGAAAGACGTCTAAAAAGTACATTAATTCCAGAAATCGTATTAAAAATACAGGATATCGTTTTGGAAGGTCATCAATTGAAAGAGGAGGATTTAAAAAACCTTTTTTCGGGCCTTGAGGGCCCATTTTTAGACCTTTCCCACCTGTTTATGTTGATAAACTTTTTTTCGAAAGCATCCCCGAAGACCTAAGAATTCATTTATTGGGATTTATGGGGATTTTATTAAGCAGTGCAAGTCATATTTTGAATCTAGAATGCTGTGTGCACAATAGGTGCCCCATTCAAAATATTTGAATGACACATTTTCATTAACATTTGGAGTAATTAAAAAAAGAATTAAGTACATTGTTATGGGTCTACTACTATGATCCTTAATTAAAATAAGCAGCTAATGTTAGTTTTTTGTGATACAAAAGGAATTTTGTTCGTGACTTACCAAAACTTAAATGATTATTATTAGCAATATTTTGTACCGGGTGTTCCACTAAGAGAGGTAGTCGGCTATATCTCAGAAACTACTAATGGTATAACTATCGGAAAAATTTTTTTTAGATAAAAGTGACCAAGAGAAATTGCTGGAAATTATTTTCAAGTCTGTGGGATGGCCGCTAGGGGGCGTAAGGGTAACAACAAAACATAAAAATATACATTTCTCAAAAAAATATCAAATAAAGTGTATCAATAAGTAGTACTATTTTATTCTTTAATATTTTTAAACAAGAACTCAGGTGTAATTTTGTCAGTTCTAAATTAAAGTGGTGGGGAAGGTTAAAGTTTAATTTAGAAAAGTGCTAATAACTCCGGTTTGCTTTAACCGAATTAGTAAACTTGGTCTCGTTTAGAAGTGCATTTAAGAATTATTTCAGGGTATAACTATTGCTACACTCATCTCAAACGCCGCTAGAGGGCGTCAAGGTAAAAACTAACTTATTTTACGAAATTTTTTGAAAATTTTAAATACAATGATATACCCTTTTACATATTTAGATTAAGAAAAAAAATCCCAACAAAATGGCGAAAACCGCAATTTAATATCTCTTTTCAAACCGAATATATTAGCAAAAATATAAATACGACATAGAGACGTAACGCATTTAACGACACAATGTTTTTACCTAGGCCGATTTCTTTGGGTAAAAATTAAATTTATAAATTTTTACAAATCTAATGACATACTGCATGGTTTTTACTAATTTTAACCCATTTAACGATATTAGACAACATTAGATAATTACCAACCTAAAACTGTAATAATCCATTGAGCGTGGTCCTTATCAAGTTAGCCTTGAAAACAAAGGATGCTGAAATGTCAAAAATCCAACAATTTTTATTTCAAAATATTATTTTTAGTGTTGAACTATTGTGTTCTTTAAAAATATTATTTTTAGTGTTGTGCTATTGTTTCTTTAAAAATGCCTTTGTTGCTTGAGATTAAACTCTACATGCAAAAAGTTGAATGACATTTTCCCCAGTTCTACGGCGTCTGCGGTGTAAGGGGCGAAAAACACTTCCCGTGGTACGAAAGCGATTTGCTAAACAAGTAAACATTCTGCTGCCGCTGCCGTACCGGCCTCTCTAAGGATATCTCAATACATACAGCCTGGCAGCTATTGTCGCATTTTGCAGACACTCAAAATAAATAGCAATAATATCAACTGCTTCTTCAAGCAATAAAAGCATCTTTTAAAAACACAATAGCACAACACTAAAAATTATATTTTGAAATAGAAATTGTTGGATTTTTGACATTTTAGCATCCTTTTATTTTCAAAGCTAACTTGATAAGGACCACGCTCGATGGATTATTACACTTATAGGTTGGTAATTATCTAATGTTGTATAATATCGTTAAATGGGTTTAAATTAGTAAAAATTACGCAGTATGTCATTAGATTTTGTAAAAATGTATAAATTTAATTTTACCTAAAAAAATCGGCCTAGTAGAAAACATCGTGTCCTTAAATGCGTTACGTCTCTATGTAGTATTTATATTTTTGAGAATATATTCGGTTTGAAAAGAGATATTAAATTGCAGTTTTCGCCGTTTTGTTAGGATTTTTTTTCTCTATCTAAATATGTAAATTGTATTTAAATTTTTCAAAAAAATTCGTAAAATAGGTTAGTTTTTACCTTGACGCCCTCTAGCGGCGTTTGTAAGATGAGTGTAGCAATAATAATGCTTAAAATGCTCTTCTAAACGAGATTAAGTTCAATAATTTCGGTTAAAGCAATCCGGAGTTATTAGCACTTTTCTAAATTAAACTTTAACCTTCCCCCACCACTTTAATTTAGAACTGACAAAAATTACACCTGAAGCTTCTTTGTTTAGAAAACATTAAAGATAAAAGTAGTACCATTTATTGATACACTTTATTTGATATTTTTTTGAGAAATGTATATTTTTATGTTTTGACGTTACCCTTACGCCTCCTAGCGGCCATCCCACAGACTTGAAAATAATTTCCAGCAATTTCTCTTGGTCACTTTTATCTAAAAAAATTTTCCCGATAGTTATACCATTAGTAGTTTCTGAGATATAGCCGACTACCTCTCTTAGTGGAACACCCGGTACTTACAAAATTCGTAAGATGAGATCTGGTTTACAGAAGAAGAAAGTATTTTTCATCAAGACAATTCACCCTCTCCCACAGCATAGAAAAACATCGCAAAAACCAGTAAATTACAGCACGAATTGATGCAACATCCACTCTTTTAGCCAGATTTACTTCTGTTTGACTTTTGGGTGTTCACCCAATTTAGAAAATGTACGTGGTATTTATCGAACGAAGAGATAATAGCAGCTTGAAATACAGGGAGACCATTGTCGATAATAAAATGTATTTCCAACCATAAAAATGTGTTTTTTTAGCGATCGACAAAACTTATTGAACAACTTGGTATACAACAATTTTATAAATTTCGGTATAGGCAATCAAGCAAAACTAAACGTTAATAATGGTTTTCATCTGTTGCATGGTTTTTTTCCATGCAAAACAAGGGAACGATTTGTCAAAAGCAGTTGATTGATAGCCAATGCCTTATTTCACGGTGATTGCCCGTTTACAAATGGGTCAATATTCCTAACTAAACGATAAAATTTTGCATCAATTTATTTTTTCAGTCTATAGGTAAATTTCAGGTCTGAAAAGATGCATGCTGTCAGTGTCTAAAATGTCATTTTATGACACTTGTGTTAAAAATAATTACTTTTAGCACTTTTTTTTATCTTGGGACAGTCCACGAAGGCTGATGCCTAAGTACTAACGTACCGTGGGTGTCTTCAGTGTGGTGAGAGGGAGTTTGTTCACACGGGACTTAAATTTTTGGAGATTGGGAGGAGAAGGAAAAACTTCTGCGGGCAGCAGGTTCCATAGTCTTGACACTCTAGGAATAAAGGAACGAAGAAAGCGGGTAGTTCGGGGCCTCTCTAACTGAACTGTAAAAGGATGCATAAAAGTTGCACTACGTGTTGCTCTGTTGAGAGCTGCCAGAGAAGGAATAATACTGGCCAATTCCTCTGAGCAGAAGCCGTGAAAATACCTATAGAAGAGCGACAGATCCCCTACAGCTCGACGATGGGCAAGAAGAGGAAGCCTTTCTGTGAGCGTTGGATCATTAATAAGACGAACAGCTCTTTTTTGAATGGAGTCCAGAATGCTAAGTGTTGTAGGGGACGCCATTCCCCAGACATGAGAACAATATTCTAAAGAGGGTCTGATTTGGGATACATACAGAGTGTACAGATTGAAGAAGAGAAATATTTTCTGGCTCGAAAGAGGAATCCAATCTTTTTGAAGCTGCCGAAGCTATGGATGAAATGTGTTTGTGCCAGTTGAGGTTATTCTCAAAAGTAACGCCGACAAGATTACACGACTCTTTGTTCTGCAGAACTTGGCGCTCATATGTAAGGGATGAGCATTAGCAGACTTTTTCGCGACAGCGAGCGCTGTGTTTTTGAGGCATTAAACTGAACACGTTTTTTGGCGCCCCAATCCAGGATAAGTTTGAGGTCTTGTGAAAGAGATATCTGCATTGACCAGCGCTTGTTTTCAAAATCAGAATTACACGGTGGCTTAAGAAATTGAATACTAGAGTGGAGGTACTATCGTCAGCAAAACTATGAATGGGATTGATTGTGGAAGAGAGAAGATCGTTAATGTGTAGAAGAAACAGCGTGGTGCCAGCACTGAGCCCTGGGGCACCCCAGCATTAATTTGGTAGAAGCTGGAGGAATGACCATCTACACTAACTGATATACGTCGATTAGAAAGGAAACTGGAAAGCCAAGAGCAAAGTTTAGGTGGAAGACCGTAAGAAGGAAGTTTGTTAAGAAGCCTATCATGCCATACCTGATCGAAAGCTTTGGATATGTCAAGAGCAACGATCTGGGATTCACCAAGAAACTCAAGGGACTTGTTCCAGTTGTGTGAGGCAAAGGAAAGAAGATCAGCTGTGGATCTACTGTGACGGAATCCATATTGTCTATCATGTAAGATCCTATGTTTTTCCAGATACTTTAAGATTTGGGAATTAATGAATTTTTCCATTACTTTGCAAACAACTGAAAGAAGAGATATAGGTCTATAGTTGGAAGGGAGACTTTTGGATCCTTTTTTGGGGACAGGCTGCACACGTGCAGCTTTCCAACTCTCCGGGAAAATGCCCGTGTCGTAAGAATTCGAAAGAGGCGAGTTAAGAATGGGTGCAAGCTCGGGAGCACATTTTTTAAGACGATTGCTGGTATGCCATCCAGCCTAGACGATTTTTAGTATTAGAGAAGAAGAATACCTTGATCTGTTTGACTTTAAAAATTATATCGGACATTTTATGAGAAACAGGGACAACTGTTGGAAGAGGAATATTAATAGGAGGATCAAGCGTAGAATTGGCAGCAAATTGTTTGGCAAATAGTTCGGCTTTTCCTTTGGAGGTAGAGACAATTCCATCTTCAGAGATTAGGGGTGGAAAAGAATTTGTGCAAAAGTTCTGACTAATATTTTTGGCAAAGGACCAAAAAGCTTTACTGCCATTTGAGCAAGAGAGAACTTTATCTTTTATTCGATTGTTAAAACGGTCCTTTGCTTCTAAGATGGTCTGATTATACTGATTTCTTGCTTCGATGCTAGCCTGTCGATTTTCGGGAAAGGGGTTTTGAAGAAACTTTTTGTGGGCTTGAAGTTTTAAAAGTCTGGCTTTGTCACAGGATTTAGAAAACCACGGTTTGTGATTTGAAGTTATGGGGTTCTTTTTAGTGTGGGGAATATAGGTCTCAATGCCTAGTTGAATTGTTTCGGTAATTTGTTTACATATTTCTGAAGGATCGTGAGTAGAAAAGCAGCAGAAAAAAAAAGCAGAAAACTTGTGCTAAAAGTGATTTACTTTTATATAGATAAAAAATTACAGAAACGTACAGAAACGTAATACTTAGATCACAATAAATGATTTATTTAATTAAAAGTCCAATTACTAAAAAAAAAAAATTATAAGAATCTCCATGGCCAATCTTTTTGGTAGTAGTTACACAATTAACTTTGGTAAGATATGTACCCTGGCAGGAAGCAATGTCATCCACCAAAGTTTTGGACAAAATTTGATCAGCAATTTTCTTTTTCTCCTGTAACGAGACCTTTATATAAACCTCTGCTACTGTACTGGACTTCCATCCACCCTGTCTCTTAATTGTAGTAACATTAGCACCAGAGTTTGCCAACAAACTAGCTGAGGAACGTCGGAAGCAATGTCCAGTGTAAAGATGGGAATCAGGCAAATTTAGAAATTTAACCATTTGGGCAGGCATTTTACCATATGTGTTGATTCCAACTGGAGTTGTGGCACATTTATTCTTTAAGCATCTTATAAAAACTCTTAAATAATTTATATTCACTGGACGAAGGACTATGTACTTTTTATAATAGTTCATTTACAAGGTACCACTAATTACAAAGGTTCGTTGCACATTTTGTGTTTGGTATATGCACAATTAGTGAGGTTTCCAAATGTTTGATGTTATTTAATATCAAATTACACAGTTCTTCCCGACGTCAGGCCACAAATACATCGAAAATTGCGGCTACTTTTTGCATAAGATATATTTCATCCGGGGCTTCTGCGAGAAATTTGTGGATTTGTTTAACTGGCTTGTAATATCTGCTTATGTCCAGATTATTTATGTTTATAATCACCTTTAACATGGAATAATTTAACCAGAGCGTAGAAGATTTCCATATTTTGGACTTTTGTTTAAAGTACGCAAGGAGCACTTTTTTACTGGCAATCTTGCCACTAGCATTTTTCTGATCATACCATTTTAAAAAACGATCGTATGTAAATTCGTATTGTTGCTTTGACTTTCTAGGCAATAATTTAAAATTAGCTTTATTGGCAGCTTCTTTGATTTCCATTGGAAGAAATTCATTTTCTCGATCAATTTTCATCGATCAAGAATTCGCGATTATTTGACGTTACTTGTCAACAAAGACAAATCAACAAACTCGATTGTTTTTTTACCTTAGCAATTCATTTTATAGATAAATTATATATTAATTTATATAATATAATAATAATATATATATATATATATAAAATATATATTATATTTATTTATATATATATATATTATATATATATATATATATATATATATATATATATATATATATATATATATATATATATATATATATATATATATATATATATATATATATATATTATATATATATATATATATATATTTATTAAAGATTGCTTAGTTTAAATTATTACTACCGAAAAAAGCAAGACCAGCAAGACTCTTGCAAGACAAGACCAAGACCAAGACCAAGACTAGCCCGGTCTTGGTCTTGGTCTTGCTTTGCTCATCACTACTTTTAAAAGCCATTTTAAAAATTCAAATCGGACCATTTGCCTAATATTCACGGCACTTGCAAGATAAGGGCCTAATTTGTTTATAGTGCGATTGAATAAAAACTATTAATGCGACAATTTTCATCTTTCGGCAGCTTAAAGTATATGTTATTGACTATCATTTCCCAAAAATTAGCTCTTAATATTGAAAATTCACGGAGATACGAATTTTTGAAAAAAGGTCTGTTTTAAGCGTTTTTCCGGCTCTTTCTTCTGAAAAATGGCCGGATCGGGATTTTTTAAAAACCATTTTGTAGGTTTTTGAAATCTCTATAAACGGACTAAAGTGATATAGCCAGTACTTTTTGTTATATTAAAAAAAAACGAAAAAAGGCCCTTTTTTAAATAATTATTGTTTAAAAAAATTACCCGAAAAAAAAAATTGGTTGGATTTTCGATTTTAGTAATCTACGGGTTATTCCGGAAGACATGGCGCAGTCAGATATCTCTTAACATTAATTACAAAAAAAATCTATAATGTTTGGACTACATCCTTATATTTTAGAACGCGCTAAGTGAAAAACAAATTATAACAAAATATTGCTGTTTAAAAAACGTTAATGTTCACCGAAGCCTATTTTACGTAATTCTTTATCAGTGACAACAATAACGGACAGACGCCAAACTACATAAGAGTATTTTTGTTAGTAGCGATTTTATTTTTGCGTTTACAATACCGTTCTCTAGCGCGAGAAGTAAAAATACAATTTCCTACCGTCGAACGACAACCAGATTTATATTCTCGACATTTTTATTAACAAAAAACCCTTCTGTTAGGCGGAGTTGTTTAAAGTTTGTTTACTTCAAGGCAGGTACTTTTGACCAATAAAAAGCGTCGAAATGTTGTTACACAACAAAAAAATGTAGCCATCGCAAACACTTCTTGACCTTTTTTTTTATTGGTCTTGTGATATCCAATAAAAATACACAATAACATGACATATAGCTATTATACCTTTTTTCAAACAAATTGAAATAAACATGACCATCAGATTTTTTTTAGGTCTCTTGCTATTGGCTGAATTGATTAAATATTTCTTTCGGAAGGTAGTCGCTTGTTGCTAGATTTTTTTATTATAAATCATTTATTTTATTTATTTGAATCCCAAATTACTTAAAGTTTGCAAAAAAATAAAAATAAATAATAAATTTTCATTTTTTTTTCCTGAAAATTCGGTTTTTTGATTATAAGTCGAAAAATTTTGCATTTAGAAAAAAGGTTATATAACTTAAATTAAAGGTCTTGTAAAAATACATAGTTTATGTCATATAAAGTTTTATGTATCTTTTATGATTTGTTTGATGTTTTAAATTTAAAAATCGTTATATTGAAAATACTTTTAAATAATAATATTAAAATATTTTTCTGTTGACAAGTTTGACTTTAGTTCGTGTTCAGTGGAAAACATTAAATAAACTAGCCACATCACTTTGTGATGTGTCAGTGCAAGCAATTTAAGGTGTAGAAGCCAATACTGAACAAAATTGTCCAGGCGTGCAGGGCAGCGGGAATAGGGGGTTGGCCCGCGGAATTTGCGCAATGAATAGTAGGTCAGGGCCGGATTTCCATAATTCTTTGTTACTATCTATAAAATTGACATCATCCAATGTCAAATTCCAACATTCACTTTTTTTTTTTTTTGCACAAAATTGTTGGTTATTAAAGGATACTACTATAGAATATTTAAAATTATTGTATAATATTAGATTATATGTCATCTGATTTAATATGAAAACAATGGATGGCGCAACTTCACAGTCTTCTATTTAAATGGACGATATTTTTGGAAGTTTTGTATTTTTACCAAAAATCTTTGTAAATAAATTAAAAACACGATTTTTTTAAAATAAATTTAAATTATATAATATATATATATATATATATATATATATATATATATATATATATATATATATATATATATATATATATATATATATATATATATATATATATATATATATATATATATATATAATATAATAGTGTATGATCTACGCGCTGAAAGTGTTTAAAGTTTCAAACTCCCCCCTCCCACAATATAAAATGTCACTTGTGGCACTTATATTATAAATTACTATTTTTACTCTCAATAAACTTTTAACTTTACTAGTTAAAAAAACTTAAAATTATAATAATAGTAATAATAATAATAATATAACTATTAGTAATATAATTTATCTCGGGATTTAAATGGAAATATAGTATGTAAAGAAATGTATTACCAATAACAGTGCATATTGCCTACAAGTAAGGTAAAAATTTCAGAAAAACGTTATAAAAGAATCAGCTCTGGGGAAACAAAAAATTTCCTATTGACTCTCCAGATGCTACGTGAGATTCTGTAATTGTATAAACTCTCGTATCGTATCAGACTTCATTACACTTACACAAAAATCTAAAAGAAGAGAAAGTAATAAATGCAATCAGGAAAAGGTAATAAATAAAATTAGGAATTCAATATTGTGTTGCAATTTTCTGATTTTTATGTACGTCTAACTTAGTAAACTGAAACTAAAATAAATGATGAGTAAAATAAAAAGTGTTTTAAAAAACCGGCTATATCGATTGCAAAGCAAGCCTATAACTGTTAGCAAAATACATTTTTTTACAAGCGTGCGGAAAACTATACTTTTCCGCACTAATCTGCGTGCGGAAAATAACACAAGTAAAATCTTTTAGTTTTTGGAACATAAATTAGTATCTAATTATAAAATAATGCATAATTTTGCTTATAATAGTTATATATTTGAAAAAACTGAATTTTGCTGTAATTTTGCAGTCTTTTTATAACATTTATTAAATAAATATTTTTAATAATTCCATATAAATTATCAAAGAATCCATAGCAACCAATTAATTGTTTATGCACCTATCAAAAATTAATTTTCTGTCACGCATTTTCAACCAAATTGGAGAAACATTTTCAATGGATTCTAACGACGATTTACCAGCATTGATTATCGAAGCAGCAGAAATAGCAGGTATAGATCTCCTGCCCATAAAATCTAGTCACAGGTATAAAAAAAAAATGTTATGTTTGAGAGCTGGTGTCAAAGTAAGGGTGTGAAGTCTTTTAAAGAAGAGCTTTTTCTGGCCTTTTTCTCTTATTTATCAAAAACATGTAAACTCAATACATTATGGTCTAGAAACTCTATGCTAAAATGTATTATTAAGTTACGAAAGAACATAGATTTAAGCAAGTTTTCAAAGTGTTGGTTTTAGACCCAAAAAGGCTAAAGTCTTTTTAAAAGAAGAAAAAATATCGAAATTTATGGATGAATTGCCAGATGATACTTATTTACATATAAAAGTGGCTATGATTTTTGGCTTAGCGGGTGCTTGTCGTAGAGGAGAGTTAACTCTAGTCTAGAAACTCTATGCTAAAATGTATTATTAAGTTACGAAAGAACATAGATTTAAGGAAGTTTTTCAAAGTGACGGCTTACCTTAAAAAACAAAGCGTTGGTTTTAGACTCAAAAAGGCAAAAGTCTTTTTAAAAGAAGAAATATCGAAATATATACATAAAGCACCAGATGATACCCATTTACGTATAAAAGTTGTTACGATTTTTGACTTGGCGGGCGCTGGTCGTAGAGAGGAGTTAACAAAAATATGTCTGGATCATATTGAAGACCAAGAAAATTTAGTATTGATCCACATCCCAGACCCAAAAAATCACAGCTCTAGAAGCAACTCGCGTCAGCAATAAATTTGCAAAACGCGACCACTTGCACTTTTACTATAAATGTTAATAATAATAATTAGTGTATAAATTTCTTCGTAAATAAATAATATTTTAATCAAAAATCTTTAAAATAATGTTGGTTTTTTCTCTCGCTTATAGAAAAAATAGTGTTCCGGACACTTGCGGAAAGTAACTTTTCCGCACTTGTTGGGAAAATAACTAATATATATATATATATATATATATATATATATATATATATATATATATATATATATATATATATATATATATATATATATATATATATATATATATATATATATATATTTAAAAGTTTAGAAAGGTGTTGAAGAAAAAAACTTTTTATTTTTTATTTTATCGAAAAAGCTACTCTTGATAAAAATTTTGCTACTTCTAGAGTAAGATTGGGATAGAAACATTTAACATATTTTATACGCGGTGTTCAGAAAATTGAAAAAACTTAAATGTAAAAGTACAGTGATTTATTTGAGAAGATATGCAAATAAATTACTAGGAAAAGTTGTTCAAAATTAAAATGTAGTCTCTAATACCAATTTTCAAAACAATCGGCCCACTTTTATTTATTTGTGATTAAATTTATTTTAATATCAATTTAAATTTTAATATCAATTTATTATCAAATTTTTTGCTGTTAAGTAAGCATTTAAAGCTGACGATACTGCGGCTAATGAATTATAAAAGCGAAGTGTCAATAAAGCTTGTCACTATCAACGCCTACCAGTACAAAAATTTGGAATTAGTTATTTGATAATGAAATTTTAATCACAAATAAATAAAAGTGGGCCGATTTTTTCGAAAATTGGTATTAGAGACTACCTTTTACGTTTGAACAACTTTTTGTTGTAACTTATTTCCATATCTTCAAATAAATGCACTTTATTCTTGTACCATTTTTAAGTTTTCAATTTTCTGAACACCGCGTATAAAATATGTTGAATGTTTCTATCCTTAACTCTAAGTAGCAAACATTTTTAACACAAGTAACTTTTTTCGATAAAATTAAAAATAAAGTTTTTATTCAACACCTTTTCCGTGGACACACCAGTACGTCCACGGAAAAGGTGTTGAATAGTAAAAAACTTCTTTATTTTTAATTTTATCGAAAAAAGCTACTCTTGAAAAAAAATTTTGCTACTTCTTAGAGTAAGATTGGGATAAAAACATTTAACAAATTTTATACGCGGTCTTCAGAAAATTGAAAAAACTTTAAATGGTTCAAGAGTCAAGTGCATTTATTTGAGAAGATATGAAAATAAGTTACTAGGAAAAGTTGTTCAAAAGTAAAAGATAGTTCCTAATATCAATTTTCAATAAAAATCGGCCTACTTTTTATTAATTTGTAATAAAAATTATTTTAATATTAATTAACGTATTCCAAATTAACAACTCATTATTATACTAGTAGGCGTTGATAGTGACAAGCTTTATTGACACTTCGCTTTTATAATTCATTAGCCGCAGTAACGTCAGATTTAAATGCTAAAAGCAAAAAATTTGATAAAATTGTTACTTAAAATTTAAATTGATATTAAAATAAATTTAATCACAGATAAATAAAAGTAGGCCGATTTTTTCGAAAATTGGTATTAGAGACTACCTTTTAATTTTTAACAACTTTTCCTAGTAACTTATTTCCATATCTTCTCAAATAAATGCACTTTACTCTTGTACCATTTTAAGTTTTTTCAATTTTCTGAACACCGCGTATAAAATATGTTAAATGTTTCTATTCCAATGCTACTCTAAGAAGTAGCAAAATTTTTTATCAAGAGTAGCTTTTTTCGATAAAATCAAAAATAAAAAGTTTTCTCTTCAACACCTTTTTCGTGGACATTATATATATATATTATATATATATATATATATATATATATATATATATATATATATATATATATATATATATATATATATATATATATATATATATATATATATATATATTCTACGAATACTTGTCGAACAATTAAACTAATTCCGCTTAAACAACTAAATTGAACAATCCTGCTTGTCAAACTATTAACAAGGAACAAGATTAATTACTAAACCATTATTCGAATGAGATTTTGGTCGGCTACGCTTTATCTTAACATCTTTAATAACTAAATTTTACACATAATCGACCATTAATATCCCTTTCCTAAGTTACATAATGGAATTGTCCAATATGTCAAGCTTTAGCGCCCAATATCTTGATAATCGATTAATATAAGTTGTCTTAACGCTAAACATATATTTCAAACAAGTAAATTTTAACCAATACACTTTTAACACTATACAGTGTCACCCATAAAGTCCGCATCAAATGGGAAAGATTTTCCCTAATTAATTTGGGTAAAAATTTTTTTCGCCAAAAGTTCTTGCTTCAAAAATCATGCCAAATAAAATAGGGCATTATCTTTCAAAACTTTGAAAAATGGTATGGGAAAAAGTTGCATATTTTTAAATTTTACACCCACATTTGGTATGTGGGTGTAAGCTCTCTAGAACGATTTATATTTTTTCAATTTTTTGTTGTTTTCTACCATATGGATTATCCGAGTTTATTTAAAATCCTCTAAAATTAATTTTGGTAATTTTTTACTTACCAGGCCCACGCCGATGTTATTGAAATTTTGCATACAGGGGTTTTTTGGGGCGCTGATCACGAATCTGAAGTCAAATTTTGTCGGACTCTGCTGGTTTTTGAGTTATAACGCCCCACTCGAACCTAACCTAAAAACTTTCCTAAAATTCCTCCTTCTTAAAACTGATTACACCCAAAATGGAAGGTTTTATGGAAATACACTTTTTATTCTATAAGA
Organism: Listronotus oregonensis; assembly: GCA_019359885.1. Classification (NCBI taxonomy): domain Eukaryota; kingdom Metazoa; phylum Arthropoda; class Insecta; order Coleoptera; family Curculionidae; genus Listronotus; species Listronotus oregonensis. The sequence goes on from JAHBCN010003830.1 coordinate 41,288, forward strand.
TAAATTTAATTTTACCTTCAATTAACAAATATTTTTATTAAAAAAAGCACAAGAAGCACTACCCAAAAATATTATTTTTACTTTTATAAATGTCAACAAAATTGTCTAGAGATTTTAGACTGTTTTATGTTGGTACGCCAGGGACCCGCGAAACAATTAAATGGCCTACTTTATAAATTTGAATTATTTTTATTTTTCGCGATTTAAATTGAAAAATTAGGCGCATTCAATTGTTCGCGGGACGTGCTGCTCCGGCGGGCGAGACATAGGGAATCCCATGTAAAATTTGAAGTGGTCCAATATTGGCTCCCCTAATTATTTTAGAAGAAAATATTATTAGGATTTTTTAAAGAGCACGAAAAGTTGTACCCAGTGTACAAATTTCAGCTCTTCTCAGTCCGCCAGCTAAGAGATAACTGCTAAAATAACTTAAGAATCTCCTATCTTCTTACGCTCCCTGTATTAGTAGAAGTTTATAATAAAATACCAGAAAAATTATTTAACCTTTTACTCTCAAGTTGTCAGATCAATGTCACATCATTTTTAAATAATGAACTACTTAAATCAAGAAAAAATCACTATTATAAAATGGTTTTATCAGGGAAATAGTTATCGAAGAGTAGCGGACATGTTTGCAGCCTATTTTCCCAATAGGCCAATACCAAGTAAATCGACAATAGAACGGACGATAAAAAAAATTGAAACTACAAACACAGTAATCAATAATTGCAAATGTGAAGAAAATCGACGTGAAAATTAGAGACAAATTGTACAAAACGAGAGTGATTTAGACGTGATACTTTGTGTAGGAGGGCGAAGGAAACATTAGCACGAGACAACTAGAGGACATTACTGGACAAGACCACACCACAATATCTCGAATTTTAAAGAGATGTAAATACCTCGCTTACAAGTACGAAAGACACCAAGAATGAAGAGACCGAGACGAAATACGACGACAGGAATTTTGCTTTGAGATGATGGAGAGGACAAACACTGACAGAGGTTTTTTACAAAATATTTGCTTTACTGACGAATGCACTTTTACATTGAACAACGAACCCAACATTCAAAATTGCCGGTACTGGAGTAACGAAAACCAAAATCGATTTGTTGAGACAAGGACTCAATATCCACAAAAAAATTAATGTTTTGGCGGGAATTTTCGGCCACCATATCCTTGGACCATTTTTCCTTGACCGAAATTTGAATGCGGAGTACTTTCTGGAACTTTTAGAGGAACAAATTTTGCCTGCTTTGAACAGCCTTGCTCGTGAAAATCAAGAGATTTGGTATAAAATTGATGGCTGCCCAGCACACAGTACCAGAGCTGTGCGCGAATACTTGAACAACGTATTTAATAACTACATCATAGGCCCGAACCACGCAATATCTTTCGCCAAACGATTTTTTTCTATGGGGACATTTAAAAACTAAGCTTTATACCAATAAAAAATATGAAAATTTAGACCAGCCTAGGAATGCTATTTCCGCTGAATGTGCCAGAATATCGATGTACCAACTAGCCAACGTAAGAAATGAGTTTTATAATCGTTTGGGTTATTGTCTGGCAGTTAATGGAGGAATATTTGAGCATTTGATTAAATCCTGATATTTTCGTCATAAATTGTTTCTAAATGTAGACAAATTTGTTTTATTGTCTTGCGTAACTGTGAGTGCATGTGTTGGAATTAGCTGTAAACTAAAATGAAATGCGAGGATTCTTTTTGAAATTCCCGTATAAAATTGTTCAGTTTTGGCAATGACATTATAAATTAATGATCTTAATTGTCACTGATAAATCGATATGGTGTTTTTATTATTGATTTCTAGAGTACAGGGTGCATAATGAGATACTACGTTGCAGAAGTATTTAAGCAGTTTACTCTTTACTGGTTGGTTGGAAAATGCTCAAATTTTCATTTTGGGTGGAACTTATTGTGCTCTTCAATAAATCCTAATAGCTTTTTTTTTCTGAAATAATTAGGGGAGCCAATATTTGACTACTTCAAAATTTACATGGGATTCCCTATGTCCCGCTCGGCGGAGCAACACCCGTTATAATAATATTAATAAGATTTATAATAATAAAAAGTAGATCTTAATCCAATAAAAACAGAAATAATACTATCCATGAACATTAAATGAATAAATAAAAAAAAATCGATTTTTTTTAAAGATTCTGTAGACAACTTTTCAAGTAAAAAATACAAGTAAAAGAAAATATAGGTTTTTTCTGACGCAAAAAAATAGTCATCATGCTCTAAAATTTATGTTTCATAAAAAATAAGTAAAGAAACACTAGAACTACATCGACACTACATTATACTCTTGATTACAGCACATAACAATGCGTGCATCTTCTCTCTTGCGCTTCCACTTACCTGGAGCGAGAATCGTTCATTGAAATCATGGCAACCTCTGTTTGCGGCCATTTTCCAACTGGCAACCATGGATTTTTGTAATTAGTATATAAAAACTTTAATTTTGTATTAAAAATAAAAAAAACAGGTAAGTGTAAACAATTAACACTGATATACCTGTTTACAGCTGGCAACCCTAACGCTGCGGCTGACTGAGAGCTGGCAACCATTTCTTTTTCAATTTGTAACATTATTATCTTTCAAATGTCGTAAAATTCATTAAAAAAACATATAGTTGCAAGTTATGTTAGCGAATTAATCATACTAAAATTAATTACAGATAATTGCGGCTAATTTTTTATAGGCAACCTATCCCTAATAGTCCACAGTACAGGCCCCCCTGGCAAGTTGATTACCACATACTTTATAATTCGTGAGAAACTTCGTTTCGACGAGTCTACCACACTTTTCCTCTGCGACTTTTCTCGATTCCTCCGCTTTTCCGCTCGAAAAAGCCCTATATTATGGCGATTTCTCAAGGTTCTAAAAAGTCACGACCACAACTTTTTTTTTAGCTTAAGTTACTGGAAATTTTGTTAAAAATGTGAGTTTAAACTTATCCGACAAAAATTTGTCCGACTTTTTCATGTCTACCGCTCGAAACATGCCCAAATAACAAGGTATTAAAAACCGATCACCACATAGGTAATTTTTGGTAAAATTAATTGTAAATGATTTATAAAATAATATCCTATGGTTGTCCGACAAATTTCAAGCCGCATTTTTTCAGTCCGACAGCTAGAAATTGGAATTTTGACTGGGTATAAAAAATCGTTTACCACATGTCGGACAAAAATAACACACGAAAGAAAAGTATTTTTTAAAGAAAAAATATATTGTCCGACAAAAATATATCCGCAAATCGTTAGTCCGACAAAAAAAAAAGTTAAAAAAATTCGTAAAACTTTTGTACATATATTTATAATTGCCAATAAAGTATTTTATTTTATGAAATAAAATTAAAAATGAATAAATATATTATATATATATATATATATATATATATATATATATATATATATATATATATATATATATATATATATATATATATATATATATATATATATATATATATATATATATATATATATATTTAATATCCGCTGCTTTACGTACTGATTTATAGTTATCTCTACATATTAAAACTAATTCGGCTTTCTCAGCTAACAATAACTGTCTTGGAGGATGCATTTGAAATGAAATAAACTTAATAAGCAAAGAATAATTATTCAAGAAAAAAAAATTATTGTCATCAAACCGTCGTAATGTTTACTTTTAACCCTCATTTGTTTTTTTTTCATGAGTATCCGCGATAATTTTAGTAGGTTTTTTAATGATGTCTTTTAATTTGTACAGTTTTTTTATAAATATATAAAATACAATTGTTGCAGTTTAAAAGAGCATTTTTTAATATGCATTTTATCATTACTAATGTTTTACCTTTTTAAAAAGAATTTTTGTAAAATTTTAATAACGTTGCAACACACATAAAGTTTGTGATTCCTTAAAAAATTAAAAATCTTTGTTAATGTTACAAATATGCTTGAATTTGAACAAAATTAGGCGAAATTAATTTGATTTAAAATAAATTATGAGAGTGTTTAAAGTAAATAAAAAAAAAAATAGAAAAATTTTAGAGGTTTTAAAAAAAAAAAAAAAAACTTTGGAGGCCATGTTTTGGTATTGAGGCATAACTTTTAATTCTGAACTTTTCTTTATAACCTTTTGCTGAATTTTTTTAAATAAGGGTACTTTACTCCTGTACAATTTTTATATTTTTTGACCTACCCTGTACTTAACCCGAGACAGTTACAGTGTACGTTGCATTGTTGTTACCATAGAAACTATTTTGAACCTGATTTTCAATGAAAAGGTGTTAATCTAGGATCCGTGTTTTAATACGAGGTGTTACGGAACACTGCAAAAATTATGTTTATGTAGTTTTTGGAGGTCAAGGCGGACACTAAATTGTCGGACAGGTATATCACTATTTTCTACAATAAATTTAAAAGAAAAAAGTGAAAATAAGGTTTGTGGTCAAGGATTTTTTATACCCCGTCAAAATTCCAATTTCCAGCTGTCGGACTGAAAAAATGCAGCTTGAATTTTGTCGGACCAACGTAAAATGGTATTTTATAAATTATGTACAATTAATTTTACCAAAAAATTACCTATGTGGTGATCGGTTTTGAATACCTGTCATTTGGGCATGTTTCAAGCGGTAGACATGAAAAAGTCGGACAAATTTTTGTCGGACAAGTTTAAATTCACATTTTTAACAAAATTATGCAGTAACTTTATGCAAAAAAAAAAAGTTGTGGTTGTGACTTTTTAGAACCTTGGGAAATCGCCATAATATAGAGCTTTTTCGAGCGGAAAAGCGGAGGAATCGAGAAAAGTCGCAGAGGAAAAGTGTGGTAGACTCGTCGAAACGAAGTTTCTCTGGAATTATAAAGTATGTGGTAATCAACTTGCCAGGGGGGGGCTGTACTGTGGGCTATAATCCATTGCATACTTCCTTAACACTCATTTAAATTTCGGTGTTAAAATTTATTTAGTGTGTACGTTTTTAATAAATGTAACTTTCAAAATTTTAAATATAAAAACGCCATCTTGCTGACCTTAAACCAAATGTCCTTAATCCCAAAACTAAGGAGTTTGTTAACATATTTTTATTTAAAGTTTTTTCGATAAAAACTGACAAAATTTATTATCAAAAACCTTTTCTACTCCGTATAAGCCTTAACTTTTATATACTATCATTTACAACGACTATTCTATTAATCATAATCCAAATCAGCCGTTAAGGTAACTAAATTTAGCAGATAATCACTCTCTAATACCCCTTTCCAAAACTACGTAATGTGCTTGTCCATCTAGTCAAGCTTACAAACCGCAAATCCTGATATTCAGTCAAGGCCTGACCACGAAATTTACTGCATCAATAACCTCATATCAGGAGCGTCAATCTGGAAGACGTAGCAGTGGGTGGACCTCCAACGAAGTTTGTAATAACTAACCAGAACAAAGAGTACTTAAAACTTAAAAAAGTCTAAATTTTATTAAACGTGTGCAAAAAAAACTTTAAAATAGTTGTGTTATTATGTAATCCTTAATATTTATTTATTATTGTTAGTGTATCTATATAAAAAAGTAATTAAGACCATATAATTTTTACAAGTGAAAATTGTCTTATATCTCTGTGTTAAAAAAGAAATTTTAAGAAAGCCCTCCATGTGGGTGCGAAACGTAAAGAAATATTTTGTAGTTTATGGTATAAGGAAAATCTTATAGCCAAGAAATAATTAAACTTATACACATATAAACAAACGTATATACATATATACAGGGTAAGTTTTTTAAAACCTTACACAGGCTATTTCTTTTATTTAAACAGTTAGAGCATTAGCTTCAAAAGCAAAATTGTTTGAAATAACCCAATTAAGAGAAATCGCAAAAAATATTTTTACAGCGTTGCCAGTTTTTGCAGTAAATTCAAAAAGGTATTTATTAAATGGCAACCCTGAATTTTTTTATTGCCGTTTAATAGATTTCAAAGTTCTCTACAAAAAACTTCATATACCATTTTTGAATAATCAGGTGAAAATAATTTGGTTTTGGCCCATTTATTAAATGAGGCAAATTAAGAGAAAAATAAAACAAGCTAAATGGTGGCAAAAAACCATAAAACTAACCTAATAACACTTCCTCAGTAAGTGCTCAAACTGATGTCCGCTTTGCAGTCTACAACAATGAATTCGCTTAACAATATTGTCATTAACATGCTGCAACATTGCGGGGGTAATATTATTAATTACTTGCGGAGTAAAATATTTCAGCTCATCAACTAAATATGGTGCCGTCACATACACTTTATTTTTTACGTGACCCCACAGAAAAAAGTCTAACGGTGTAAGGTCAGGTGACCTAGCAGGCCACTTAATTGTATCCCTGCTTCCAATCCACTTTCCAGGCAGAAGTTCATTGAGATATTCTCCTACTTCTCTTGAAAAATAAGGTGGCGCCCCGTCTTGCTGAAAATAAAAGGTTTTTCTTTGTGTCAAAGGCATTTAGTCAATAAATGGTTTAAGCTTGTTTCTCAATAACTGAAAATATGTTTCGCCATTTAAACCTTGGTTTATGAAGATAGGTCCTATTATTGTATTGTTGAAAATTCCACACCACACGTTAAATTTTGGATTATTCTGTCTTTTCTGTCTTCGGCTCAAGAAGGATTCCTGTCCTGTAATTTTGCTTCGTCACTATAAAAAATAAACTTTTTGAAGTTGGTAGCTCTCGCTTTTTTTTTAAGAACCAGTCACAAAACTCTAGTCTTTTATCATAGTCGTCGTCGTGTAATTCTTGGACACTCATTATTTTGTGTGGTTATTTGCTTGTAAAGTTGTACAAACCTTCGACTGGAAACAACCTACCTCTTGTGCAATTTTATATGTCGATTTATGAGGATTTTCTACAGTTCGAAAAAGAATATTTTTGACAACAACTTTGTTTTTACTCCTCTTACGAACCTTTGGACACACACTACTAGTTGCCTTCGGTCTTTCTAAATTTGACCTTTAAAACTTCGGATTTGAAAACGGTTTATCTGTATGTGTTACGTGAAATTGGACTCAGGCATCTCTTAAACTTAAACCCCCCACATGTAAAAAATCACTTTAACTCTGCCTTGTGGAGTAATTTCATTTATTTTGGCAAAAAAGAACACTTTTTAACAACAACTAAAGGACAATATGACCGTTCTTTTCAAAGAATAGATTTACTCATTTTTTTCAAGCCTACTATTGTGATGTAACTAATTCTCACTGTGTTCGCTGTTAGTCAGTAACTTAATTCTTTTCGGTCTTTTTTGCCTAATTATTCAAAAATGGCTACTCCAACAAAAAAGAGGTTTTTTAAATGTAAGTTTATTTAAATGGGTAACTTTAAAATCTATTAATAATAATTATAAAAATTATTGTATATATATATATATATATATATATATATATATATATATATATATATATATATATATATATATATATATATATATATATATATATATATATATATATATATATATATATAAAAATTTATATATATATATATATATATATATATATATATATATATAATAAATGGTTTGAAAAAAAAAAATTTTAGCACAGTCATATGTTGGTCTTGGGAGCATATTTAAAATTATTTTGAAATGTACGGGGTGACCCAAAAAAGTACATATCAAAGTTATTTTTTCTTATGGAACACCCCTATTTTTTTTATTTTTTAGATACTATAGACCAAATAAAGGTGAGTTATTGTTATAATTCCTATACCTTAAACTGACCGTTTCTGAGAAATTTAGAGAAATTAAAAAATTCAGACCATATTTTAAAAATTGTTTACACCCTGTAACATATAAGGAGCTGCTCGTAATTAAAATAACTGCTTAGCTTAAGGGTTTAAGTTAACTATTACATAAAAGTTTTACCTCAATATTATACAGAGTGGTGAAAAAAATTGTCTCAAAGTTTGGACATACATTTTATTAAATAACTTCCTAAAGTTAAATGGAACACCCTATATTTAGTGGCCTATTTTGACGCAGAACTAAATTCCCTTTAAAACTATATTGGGGTTTCCTATACCTATCTCTTCTGCTTTTTATGCAAAAGACGTTTTTATGTTTGACTTATGAATAATTTCTTTATCTTAAAAATGGAACACTCTGTACTGTATAGGATGACGCCTGTTAGAATACCTTTGGGCATATACTTTTGATGCAAATAAACATATTTCTTGACACTCACCGATTACCAAAATCATTTCATCTTCCTTATTTTAACTAATCAAAATGTAACAATCATTTAAAACGATTATAATTTTAAACTACTTGTAGCTTAATCAATGATAATCGTTTGATTAGCAAGTGTCACTGTCAAATATTTTTGTTTGCAAATAATAATTAACGTCATCTAGGTCAAAGCCTACTATTATTGAAAGAATATAAATATAATCGTACCTTTGTTGACAGTCATATTGAAATGTATGTTTTTATTGACCCCATTATAATATTATTTTGGGATTTAATTTACCATAAAGTCCAATACATTTGCTAAGAAACAAGGGCATTTAACATATTTCGTTCCAACAATAATTAAGATAGGTGTACCTTTTACTATATTTTGATTCTTATTTTAAAGAATGCTTTAATATTTTAGAAATGGCAATAAATTGGAGTTTTTACTTTTGCCTGCATTTTGCTTCAGATACATCTTATTTTTAAAAATTTAAACTGGTGCTTTTAGCGAATCTACTTGGCCCTTAATAAAAAGGTTTTTTAATTACAGTACAGGGTGTTCCATTTTTAAGATAAAGAAATTATTTATAAGACAAATATAAAAACGTCTTTTGCATAAAAAGTAAAAGAGATAGGTATTGGAAATCCTAATATAGTTTTAAAGGGAAATCTAGTTCTGCGTCAAAATAGGCCACTAAATATAGGGTGTTCCATTTAACTTTAGGAAGCTATTTAATAAAATGTATGTCCAAACTTTGAGGCAATTTTTTTCACCACTTTATATAATATTGAGGTAAAGCATTTATGTAAAAGTTAACTTAAACCCTTAAGCTAAGCAGTAAATTTAATTACGAGCAGCTCCTTATATGTTACAGGGTGTAAACAATTTTTAAAATATGGTCTGTATTTTTTAATTTCTCTAAATTTCTCAGAAACGGTCAGTTTTAGGTATAGGAATTATAACAATAACTCACCTTTATTTGGTCTATAGTATCTAAAAAAAAAAAAAAATATGGGGTGTTCCATAAGAAAAATATAACTTTGATATGTACTTCTTTTTTTGGGTCACCTGTATATTTCAAAATAATTTTAAAATCTGCTCCCCACAGACCAACATATGACTGTGCTAAAAGTTTTTTTCCAACTCTTTTCATTTCTCGTAGAAAAACCGAGGCGAATGTGGTGGGCCACCCTGTATATATTTGAACCTATTTTCACACTGACATATATGCAAGTTACCATGCATCACGAAATTTAATTGTATTTAATTTCGATTTAACCAACTCAATATTTGATAGGAAATAACTAAGATAATTAAGTTTCAGCGTGAGTATTTACTTTGATAAACTCAGAAGATAAGTAGCCTTATTTACCATGGGCGTACAAGCACGTCGTTCTAAAAAATATTTCAAAGTCTTTCCTTTAATTGTAATTATCCAGTGATTTATTCTGAAAAAGGAAAAATTTTTTATAGTCTAGTCCAGAAATATGTTTTCTGCGAAAAATAGTTAAAAGGCTTCGAAAAATATGAGTTTATTCGACGCGGAATGAAAATCTGAGCAATCTGAGGTTTAAATTTTTTTTTTCTGCCAATAAAAATTCCTGTTTTTATTAACAAAAACCATAAAAAAAAGCCCTTTGATTTTTGATGATAACTCAAAAAACCAAAAAATTTGTGGAAATTGCTAAAAGACCCCGGGGAGGGGGAAAATTTTCCCAAAAAAAACCCCAAATCCATGAATTTTAAACGCCATCATTTAAAAAGCTTTTTTGTTTTTAAGGGCGAAAATGGGACTATAATCCCCTTTTTTTTTAAGGTGGGAAAAACTAGTTTTCGACCTGATGGGCATTAATCCAGTAAAGCCCGTGGTGCATACAATGCAAAAGTTTTACCCAAAAAAGAGTTTTTCAATGCCCAATTACATTATTTATTCGCAATATAAAAAATAAGTTGCACCTGTACCTGTATACGTAAGTAGAAAATGACTGGTGTTAATTTTTTATTTGATGTTTCTTTTGAGTCAGTTGGCATTTTTTTTTAACGATTTGCTAAAAAAGGAAGAAATTCCACAAAATATAAAAAAAAAGGGCCATAAAAGGCCCGAAAATTTTTTTCCAGTTAAATCGGGGGAACAGTATGATCGGGAGTATGAATTTTTGGGTATTTGGAAAGATGCGAACCAATTCTTCAAATAACCAAAAAAATTTTTAAAATGGCATATTTCCAGGAACTGGTAAGTTATTGTTTTTATTTTAATATATGTTTAACAAACTTTTTTATTTTTAGTCGGAAAAAAACAGCCCCAAACCCCTCGGGGCCAAGATTCCACCCTAAGGTCTACGTTGATGGTCTATGAAAATATAGACATTTCGCAATACCAATATTTTTTTAAAAAATTGGGGCGAAAGGATACGTCCCGAAGAAGTCTAAATTTTTGGGGAAGGGAAAAATTTTAAAAAATTTTTTAAGAAGGCTCCTGATGATATCTACTTGGTACACAAAGTCATATTGGTAATGGGTTTTTTTGGGGGGTTTTTGACGAGATGAGTTGGTAAAAAAAGACCATTGATGACTTTAAGATAGGGGAAAGGGGGCTTGGTTAAAAGGTACCAGAAACTAAAATTTAACTTCAAAAAGTTTTACTATCATTGAAGAAGTTTTTAGGCCTTTAAATTTAATAAAAAAGTACACAACATTAAAACCAGCGGGGAAAAAAGGAGCGAAGATTCTTTCTTACCTATAGAAAGGGTCGATGTACAGTACAGCCCATTGGAAAAAATACCATAGGAAGCGTCCCAACATTGATCGCAAAATTTTTAAAACTGGGGAATGCAGAAGCTTACACCGGCCATTTTTTTTCGTCGCACATCGTCAACTTTACTTGTTGAGGCAGGTGCTTCGTTTGAAACGCTAAAAAAAACAGGGAAAGGGAAAAAACTCTTCAGTAGCTGAAGGATATATAGAAAAAAGTATTTCATCCAAAAAAAAAGTAGCCAAAATGATTGACAATTCAGTTAATTCCGAGGTTAATTCCGTATCGACTATTAAAAAATTTTTAATGGACTGTTCTTCTATACAAAATAGCGTTAGTGCAAAACCCCCTGCTACCATCACAAAAAAAACCGACCATTCTATAGTGGGATCATTTTAATTTTCCGGGCATTTCAAAATTGTAATTTTTTTTTTTGGAAATAAAGTTTAATTTTTAGTATTGTTTAAAGAAAAATTATTTTTTGTTTAAACTTGATCTTTATTGTGAGAGAAATAAAAATTGGTAAGCAATAAAATTTCCATTTTAAAAGGATTGGGGGATTATAAGGGGCATTATCATAATGCCGCTTATAAAAACCCCGGGTTTTCAGGTATTATTGCTATCATAACATATTCCCCTTTTTAAGGTATTATAGATCAATAATAGATAAGGGGTAAAAAAAAAATTTAATTTAATACCTAGAGTCAAAACCCCAATACCTCACCAAATAATTCTTTTCAGGATATTAAATATTAATTAATTTTTTTAGTAAATTATGGTGTATTTAGAACTCTTTAAAGAATTCATTCCCGATAAAAATTTAACTAAAAATTAATTTTTTAACAAGCTGGATAATTATTTATTAACAAAATCTTTTAAAAAATTTTCCTTTATTGTACATTAAAAAAATGTTTAAATACTTGTCTTATAATTTTTTTGCTTCGTAAAGCCCTTCTTATAAACCATTTTTAAAAGATCACTCCTTTAAAAAATTTTAAAAAATTTTTTAACCTTTGTTTATAAAATTTTATAACTTTAAAAATATTACTTTGATTTTTTTTTTTTTTTAAAGTTTTAAAAAAATTTTTTTAAACAAAAGATTTTTTTTTAAATTTTTTTGGGGTGTTTTTTTTACTATGTATATAGAAAGGGGGCCCCCGAAGCAGAAAGACAATTACTTTTAACTTTTTTTTACAATGAAGACAAAATTTCAAAAAAAATTTTTTTAAAATTTAAAATTGTCCAGCTTGTTAAAAAATTAACTTTAAGTCAAATTTTTTTAAGGGAAAATTTTAAAGCTTTTTTAAAATTTTCCTTATACACTATAATTAATATATATATATATTTTATATATATATATATATATATATATATATATATATATATATATATATATATATATATATATATATATATATATATATTCTATATATAATATTTAATAACTTAAAAGAATTATTTACTGTGACGTATTCGGTTTTGCCCCCGAGCGGGCACTAAAGTGTGCGGGGGCCCCTTTTTTTAGCATTAAATTTAAATTATTTTACTATATAAATTAACAAGTTTTTTTTTTTAATTTTCCCCTTTTTTCAGGTTTTTTCTGTTATTTTCCACCCCCATGGATTTTAAGTTATCATGAAAAATCTAAAGGGTTTTTTTTTATTTTCTGTTAATAACAATTGCAATTTGTATTGGAAAAAAACCTTTAAAACCCTTTTTAAAACGCGTTGAATGTATCGCTCATTTTTTTGAACCTTTTATCTCTCGCAGGAAACACACTTTTTGCCTAGACTATTAGCCCATTTATAAATAGTACTATATCAACAAGTTTTTTCGAAGTTTCAATTAGGAGAAAAGGGCGATAGCTTGGAAATAGAGCTTCTGCTATCAATCAGTTGTTTTTGCTATATCATTTCGGACCATTTTGTGTTAGTTAAATTTTCATGCAACGATAAGCAGGAGCGTTGTTTTTTACCTTCAATAAAATATATACAATTTCTCCATAATTTTAAATATATTTTTTTAAAAATACTAATTTTTTTGAATTTAGATCATTTTAATAAACTTCATATACAATATATATATATATATATATATATATATATATATATATATATATATATATATATATATATATATATATATATATATATATATATATATATAAAAAAAAAGTGCGAAGAAAAAGGTTGGAATAAATTCATTTAAAATTCGGGTAAGTTTAACAAAAAAACGCGGGGAAACTCTTTTTTTGTTTTTTTTTTGGGGTTTTTTTTTAAAAAAATTTATGTATACAGGGTGGCCCAAAAATAAGTTACGGTCATTAATTAATTTTTTAAATGTAAACACCTTTTTTTTATTTTAGATTTAGGTTCTACATAAATTTAATACATTTCTTTGTATCATGCCCTATACCTAAACTCGACCGTTGACGATTAACACAATAAAAGGTTTTTTTGGAAGTTTTTTTTTATATAAGCAAACCAATTTTTATTGTTTGCTTATTTACTTTTTGGTTGTGTTTTTTGATTGAACTTGTCACAATTTGTTTACGTCAAAAATTTTGTGAATTTAGTGGTTTAAAATTACCTAAGAAAGTTTTATTGGGGTGTTAAGTTTATAAAAGAAAAATTTTAAAAATTTTAAAAAAAATGGTCTTCTTAGTGAGCGAGAGCGAATAAAATTTTGATGATGATTGGTTATGGAAACAGGATGCGCCCAGATGGAAGTCTTGAAATTTATAATGCCAAGTATCCTGAGGGGCCACGTTTATCTCAAAAAGTACTATCGTAAAATAAAAAGAAATATCGGGATTTGGGTCATGTCAGGGAAATTTTATACGAAAGGTCGGAAAAATATATCAGAAGAGAAGCAGAAAAAATTTTGGGGGCAGTTGAAGAAGATTCCCAAAAAGCGATTCGCAATATTGCTTGGAAAATGGGGATGCCCCCGACATCCTCGTTAAGTATTTAGGTATAAATAAATGGCACCCTTACAAATCCAATTGGTTATGAACTAAATGAAGAGACCCGATAGGCGTTTAGAATTTTGTGAGAGACTTATGGGGGTTGTGCCATGATAATCCACAGTTTTTAAAAAAAATTTTTTTTCTGATGGGGAAAAGGGGTTTTTCTTCATGGGGGGGGTAAAACGGCAAAATGCCGATATTCCGAAAATCCGCACTGGATGATGGAGTGCCACAGCCAATCCCCCAAAAATAAATGTTTGGGCTGGGGTGATTGAAAACAGGGTTATAGGGCCCTTTTTTTTGAAGGAAACGAAGGGAGAGATATTTAGAGTTTTTAAAAAAATTTGATTCCCTGCCCCTTCCACTTTATACCCCGATCCAGAAGACCCGGATATACCAGATAATTCCTTATGGTATCAGCAAGATGGGGGGTCCAGCCCATTCCTCGTCCCTGCGCCAGTACCTGGGGACCGTTTTCCCGGACGTTGGATTGGTCGGAGGGGGCAATTGAATGGCCGGCCAGATCGCCGGATTTGACCCCTTTAGATTTTTTTTTTGGGGGGATCTTAAGTCCAAAGTTTATGTTAATCGGCCAAACAACATCGAAAATTAAAAAAAATTGAATTACGGACGAAATAAGATTGATAGAACCTTCTGTTATCGATAACGTTTTACAAGAATTTCAGCATCGACTGGGATATTGCCAAAGGTTCGTGGCGGCCATTTTCAACACTTAATAAATTAATTAAAATATTTTTTTTTACTCTTGTTTTATGGAAATAAATCTTCCAAAAATAGCCTTTTATTGTGTTCAATCGTCAACGGCGAGTTTAGGTATAGGGATGATACATGAAATGTACTTAAATTTGATGTAGAACCTAAATCTAAAATAAAAAAAAAGGGGTTTTTTATTTAAAAAAATTAATTAATGACCGTAACTTATTTTGGGCCCCCTGTATACATAAATTTATATTAAAAAAACCGACAGCTAAAAACAAAAAAACGACGTTTCCGAGCGTTTTTCAGTTAAACGTACCCTTGAATTTTAAATGAATTTATTCCAACCTTTACGTTTGCACTCTATTAAAAAATGCTCAGAGAGGCATATAAAATATGTTTCAATAGTTTGGACACAAATTACTTTCTTTCATTTTTATACACAAAGATAATTTAATTTAAATTTTTATTATATTTTATAATAAACTGTATTATAAATAACAAAATTAACAAATCAAATTAAGTGAAGGAGCCAGTGCTCCTCAACAAGGCGCAATTTCCTGCGGATATCCCTCATAAGGTTTTGGACGACTTCGACATCTATCTCTCTAATTTTCCTATAGATTCTACTTCTTAATTGCTCATCATTTTTAACTTCCCATCCTCAATCGTAAACCTTTCCAGCCAAAAGTGCCCAAAAATCTTCGATAGGATGAGCTGAAGTAGGTTTAGGGGTTTGTCGTTTTTAGGTACAAATGGTATATTTTAAGCGTTTAGCCAATTTTGAGTTTCTTGTGCGTAATGGCATAATGCTAAATTTAGCCAAAATATTATTGCGTCTTTAGCAAAATTTTCGTGTATGTTATCAGCCAATTTGGTGACACACTTTTGAATATAGCGCTGACTACCTAGTGCTTCGCCCCTTACCGTTCCCATGTACGACCTCGATATTCCTGCAGTAGAAATCGCGCACCAAGCCAAAAATTTTTCTGCGAATTTAGATTTTTTTAAAACGTTTTATTGTTTGGGCAGTCTTTTATGTTGTCGGTATAAAAACCATAATTTCTTTTAATCTCCGAATTGGTTAAAGTAAACTACTTTTTGTCGTCCAGAATATAGTCCCGTAAATGAAGGGATAAAACTGTAAATAAATCTGTACAGTTTTTCCTTGAGGCGCAATTCTTAGGTCTCCGGGGATGATTTTAAGCGAAAAAAAGTTAATTAACATTAACATGTGGGAAAGAGCTAAAAATGGCCTCTCAAGTCCCGAAAAATGGGTTTCCCGCTAATATCTGCCAAAATATGCAAATTGCAGAATTTTTTTTAAACAAAAAATGAAGATCGCCTTCGTTCGCATAAAAATGGTCCCTATATTTTTTTTTGAAAAATCAATAGTTTTCGAGATACCGGGACCCAAAAGTCTCCTTATTTTAGTTGCCGCTCTACCGCTAGAATGCCGCTATCTTCATGGATTCACTTATAAGCGGGCGGACGAATTGTTTCATTACTCGGGCAATAATGTACATTTTGTAATCATTCAAAGTTCATCGGAATGGGAAAACCCATACCTATCATTGCATATGACTTTGGGTCCATTCTGATTTTTCTAGATTATTAAAAAAAGCGGTCAAAGTTTTGTTTTCACAATATTTTAAGAGTATTTCATTAATTTATTAGTATTTAAAAAAAAATGGTTTGTTATTAACATTTCGTTTTTAAAATGAGACCTTAGCAAGTGTTCAATGATCCCAGAGAATTTCCTTCACTATCTTTCTTGCGTTTTGATAAAAAATTGATTTGTCCACCTGCATTTTTAGCCGTTTAACCACATGTATTCAATGTGAAATGATATGGATTTTTCGACGGCCGTTTTTGAGAAAAATATTGGTGTTGCAAAAAAATGGTAAGGATCATTTTTGTAGATTTCGAAGTGGTCTTCATTTTTTTTTATCAAAAATTATTTAATTCGCATATTTTGGCAGATATTCGCGGGAAACTCATTTTTGGGACTTTGGGGGCCATTTTCAGCGGGTTCAAACGTCGGAATCGTGATAAACTTTTTCTCGCTTAAAACCATCCGCGAAAACCTAAGAATTGCGCCACAAATAAACATTGTACACATTTATTTACAGCTTTGGGTGCTTTTAAGTTTTCAGTTATTGGACTAATAATGATTTTCTCGTTTGCAAAATGCCCGACGACATCGTGTTATCCGTGCCAGCTGGTTTGCCGTATTTTTTGGACACTTCTTTTATTTTTAATAACTTACACCATTTCTGGCCAATTGTCTTAAAATTGTTTCCTTTAAAGTGCGATATTCACATCCTTATTTCCTCATAGACCCTCCCACTCTATTTTTAGCCCTCCTCGCCAATCTATCTGTCCTTCATCAATCAATTTTTAATAAAGTAAGGTATGTCAAATTTTTATGGTCTTACAAATATTTTTTTTATTTATAAATAAACACAAAATTTTCAAAAAATTTTAACCTCAATTTAAAAAAAATATTTTTTTATTTATTTAATAAATACACATTTAAAAATAACCTACAAACGTTAAAACTGAATTGGTTGATGTTTGGGCAGTCGACAAATATAATTTAAATTTGGTAAAAATCATTAATCATAGTTTTGAATGTTTTCTTGCCATGCCATAAATTCTTTATGTGTGTAACATGCCAGTAAAAGTGGAAAACTTTTTAAAGAACAAAGATTAATTGTCTTTAAAATCTCTGTTGAATTTAGCCTGCAACAACAGTTTGAAATTAAATAAATTTTTGATGTTTCCATAAATTTTTTAACAGTTACAAAGTTTAACAATAAATTACAGTTTGAAACATTGGTGTCAAGTATTTTTATAGTTAGGTCTAGTTGCAAATTAAATTTTAATTTAACTTAAAGTTTTTTTTCAAAGTGTCCAGAGATTTGCAATAAATTGGTTTTATTTTTTTTCTCTCGAAACTGAAGCAAGATAGCAAAACATATCAAGAAACAAAAAAGTTGTATTTATAGTTGCTTAATGTAAAAAAAATATAAAAATTCCACAAAATGTCAGTGGCGGAACATCCCCATCCCATGTAAATTTTAAGAGGCACAATTATTGGCTCTCCTGTACATTTTACAGAAAAAATGTAAGACAACTTTTTGAAGAGACCAACTTGACAAGCCCTCGTGCCAAGTTTTAAAAAATTTTAATAAGCGAATCTTGAGTTATTCAGTTAAATGTAATTGCAAAATTACGAAATTTTCGGTTCAGGTAAAACCAAACAGACACCAGTAAAATAGAATATTGTCCTAAAATAAGGAAAAGTGTCAATAAATTAGTGACAGTGGTATTAAAAAAAAAATATATTTAATAGACGAAAAAGTAACCATAATTAAGTGGCATTAGGCGGAAAACAGTTTTAGAACAGTATCTAAAATGTTTTTAGTTTATTTCCCCACTACGCCCATTTTGCCCATTTCAACTATTAAACTTATGGTCAGTAAGTTCGAGTCCAAAGGTTCCGTAATAAATAATTGTAAATGTTCAACTCGGGATTTCGAAAATAAAGCCGAAGAAAGAGAGAACAGAGAACTTAATATTCTACTAAGTGTTGAGGAAAACAAAATTGTTATTAAGAGGGTTCCTGGGCAAGAGGTAAACAAACATCATACAACGGTATTGGCAACTTTGAAAAAACACAAATATTTTTCGTATAAATTCAAAAAACATCAAGAGCTGCAAAAAGGAGATGAAGAGCAAAGAATGGCATTTTGTTTTGAAATGATGAAAAGAGCAAATAACGATAGGAATTTAACAGTTTCTTTAAGTTTCTTCAAAACCCCAGTCCCGAAAATCGACAGGCTAGCATCGAAGCAAGAAATCAGTATAATCAGACCATCTCAGATGCAATAGACCGTTATAACAATCGAATAAAAGATATCTCTTGCTCAAATGGCAGTAAAGCTTTTTGGTCCTTTGCCAAAAATATTAGTCAGAACTTTTGTACAAATTCTTTTCCACCCCTAATCTCTGAAGATGGAATTGTCTCTACCTCCAAAGGAAAAGCCGAACTATTTGCCAAACAATTTGCTGCCAATTATACGCTTGATCCTCCTATTAATCTTCCTTTCCAACAGTTGTCTCTGTTTCAAAATGTCCATATAATTTTTAAAGTCAAACAGATCAAGCGCATTCTTTCTTCTCTTAATACTAAAAAATGTCTGGGCTGGATGCATACCAGCAATCGTCTTAAAAAATGTGCTCCCGAGTTTGCACCCATCTTAACTCGCCTCTTCGAATCTCTTACGACACGGGCATTTTCCCAAAGAGTGGAAAGTTGCACGTGTCAACCTGTCCCTCAAAAAAGAATCCAAAAGTCTCCCTTCTAACTATAGACCTATATCTCTTCTTTATTGTTTGCAAGGTAATGGAAAAATATTAATTCCCAAATCTTAAAGTATCTGGAAAACATAGGATCTTACATGATAGACAATATGGATTCCGTCACAGTAGATCCACAGCTAATCTTCTTTCCTTTGTCTCACACAACTGGAACAAGTCCCTTGAGTTTCTTGGTGAATCCCAGATCGTTGCTCTTGACATATCCAAAGCTTTCGATCAGGTCTGTCATGATGGGCTTCTTAACAAACTTCCTTCTTACGGTCTTCCACCTAAGCTTTGCTCTTGGCTTTCCAGTTTCCTTTCTAATCGACGTATATCAGTTAGTGTAGATGGTCATTCCTCCAGTTTCTACCAAATCAATGCTGGTGTGCCCCAGGGCTCAGTGCTGGCACCCACGCTGTTTCTTCTACACATTAACGATCTTCTCTCTTCCACAATCAATCCCATTCATAGTTTTGCTGACGATAGTACCCTCCACTCTAGTATTCAATTTCTTAAGCCACCATGTAATTCTGATTTTGAAAACAAGCGCAGGTCAATGCAGATATCTCTTTCACAAGACCTCAAACTTATCTTGGATTGGGGCGCCAAAAATCGTGTTCAGTTTAATGCCTCAAAAACACTGTCATGTTCGCTGTCGCGAAAAAAGTCTGCGAATGCTCATCCCTTACATATGAGCGGCCAAGTTCTGCAGAACAAAGAGTCATTTAATCTGGTCGGCGTTACTTTTGAAAATAACCTCAACTGGCACAAACACATTTCATCCATAGCTTCGGCAGCTTCAAAAAAGATTGGATTCCTCTTTCGAGCCAGAAAATATTTATCTTCTTCCAATCTGTACACTCTGTATGTATCCCAAATCAGACCCTCGTTTTGGGAAAATTGTTCTCATGTCTGGGGAATGGCGTCCCCTACAACACTTAGCATTCTGGACTCCATTCAAAAGAGCTGTTCGCCTTTTTAATGATCCAACGCTCACAGAATGGCTTCCTCTTCGCCCATCGTCGAGCTGTAGGGGATCTGTCGCTCTTCTATAGGTATTTTCACGGCTTCTGCTCAGAGGAATTGGCCAGTATTATTCCTTCTCTGGCAGCTCCCAACAGAGCAACACGTACTGCAACTTTTATGCATCCTTTACAGTTAGAGAGGCCCCGAACTTCCCGCTTTCTTCGTTCCTTTATTCCTAGAGTGTCAAGACTATGGAACCTGCTGCCCGCAGAAGTTTTTCCTTGTCCTCCCAATCTCCAAAATTTAAGTCCCGTGTGAACAAACTCCCTCTCACCACACTGAAGACACCCACGGTACGTTAGTACTTAGGCATCAGCCTTCGTGGACTGTCCCAAGATAAAAAAAAAGAAATATATTTTAAGAAATATTTGTTTTACCGATGAATGAACATTAACCCTCAACAATAAACCAAATGTTTAGAATTGCCTATATGCCTATAAACTATAACCTGATAGCAGAAACCTATCCGGACTTATTTCTAAATCAAATTGAACCCGCCTTGGAAGAAGGTGTTCGGGAAAATCAAATGATCTGGTACCAAATGGATGGTTGCCCCGCCCATAATGCCCATATGGTTGGAGAGTACCTGGAAAATGCTTTTAACGGCAATATTATTGGTCCACGGTACCGGATACTTTGGCCAGCCAGGTCACCTGATCTTTCACCGAATGACTTCTTTCTGTGGAGTCACTTAAAAAGCGTCATTTATAAAAGTGTAAAATTTGAGAATCTTAACCAGCTACAAAACGCTATTTCGTTAAAATGTAATAAAATTTCGCAATATCAACTGAGCAACGTTAAAAATGCAATTTATGATCGGTTGGGATAATGTTTAGGTGTTAATGGGGAGTTGTTTGAACATTTGATTAATTAATGTTTTTATGTAATTCTCTATTATTTTTAAAAAAGTGATTGTATTTTATTACATTCTATTTTTTCACACTTAGTAAAATATTAAGAGTTTAGTTCTCTTTTTTTTTGGGATCTATTTTTGATCTTCTGAGTTAAACATTTACAATTATTTATTGCTATGGCTTTGGACTCGAATTTACTGACAATACGTTTAATGGTTGAAATGGATCAGATAGGCTTGATGGGAAAATAAATTTAAAATATTTCAGATACTGCTATTGGTTTAAATAAATTCTAGTATGATAAAATTATTTTTTAATGGATGGTAATAATTGTTTTTAATTAAACTTAATTGTAACATTAAATAAAAGGTTTGATAACAGAAATAATGTTAATGTGTCTTTTACTTTGAATGTAATGGTTGTGAGATTGATGAAACAAAACAAAAATTTTTCGGCTGTACGTCAGATTTGACAAAGCCTTATAACAAATTGTTTGCTGGTGCTGGTGTCTATTTGTTTTACCTGAACTGAAAATTTGGTAATTTTGAAATTATATTTAATTAATCGTAGTATATTGTAATCTTACTTTACAAATTTAAATATTTTTTATTTTGTTTAACCAACTGATACAAAATCACGTTAAACATCTACCAAAATACAATATACGGAATCTAAAACCAGATTTTTCGTAACACAGGGACTTAAAAACGCGAAAAAAATACCATTTGAAATTCATAACGTGTTTCAATTTAATTTAAAATAATGACCATCTTCTAATTACCGCCCGAAGCCGACGAAACTCTTTTCCCTCCGCTTTAAAATATATTTCGAAAAAAGAACATAATGGCGTGAAATTTTCCGGATCCATTTGTCAAAATTAATAAAAGGCTTTAGCATTGTTCAGTCGAATCTTTCGAAACGCTTTAAGGAGAAAACGTTTGTTAAATGGGTTTTAATGGCGTAATTAAATAAAACCCTTTGTAACTAGTGTAGCTCTTCCAGAGTTAATTTTTTTTAAAGGGTTAAATTAAAGAAGGAACATTAACCTAAATTTATTAAGCATAAAGAAAGAATTTTAGAGGCGCGAGCTTTATATTTAAAAAAAAAGTAATTTTTTCCATATTTTATTTATTAGCTTAGAGACTTACGTAATAATAACCTTTTAACACTAACCCGTAAGTATACAAGGGTTTTTTGGGGCGCTGATCACGAATCTAAAATTAAATTTCGTCTAAACCTTCTAGTTTTTAAGTTATAACATCCTACTCGGACCTAACCACTAAAATGCACAAACTTCCCTAAAATTCCTCCTTCTTGAACCTGGTCATACCCAAACTGAAAGATTTGGTTAGAACAACTTTTATTTTACAGGATAAACTCATTTTCCCGATTATTTACTTAGTAGTTTTACCAAAAAATACATTTAAAATTTTTATATTTATATTCAAAAAACAATAAACGAACTTATCCAGAGATTTTTAAACCGATAAGTTAGTGAAACTGAAAGGCACCATATTTAAAATTTAAGTTGTTTTACCAGCATTAAATGTAAAAAAATAAAAATATCTTTAATGGAGGAATTAAAAAATTCTATATATGTAAAAACAATATTCAAACCATCGAGGAAAATCAAAGAAAATGAATGAAGCCTTTTACAGTTTATTTTAAGGTTGTTCTTGTAAACTATTACAAAATAATCTGTATCTTTGTAATTTAACTATTAAAAAGGTACATTTGTTGTCAGTCAAAAATTTTAATCAGTTTTGACAACATATCAATGCCTCGTTTTAACTAGCAACAAAAAGCGATGTTGCATTGTTGTAATTGAAGAAACAGTAGTTAGAAATACAGCCAGTGAAATTGACATTGACACCAGTATGATAGCAAAGAAAAAAATAAATGACTATGGTGATATAGTAAGGAATTCGGTCGGAAGAAAGTGTCAAGCGTAAAGCAAAATACCCAAATAATAACTTATTTACAGGCTGACACATTCCACACGGCTCTCAGGGCAAAATAAGTGACCAATTTGCCGGCATTAGTTGACACCGCTAGAAGAAAAAAATTGTAGGTCAAATATTATAAGAAACCGGTGTGCGGCAATTTTTTTTTTTTTTTTGCAGAAGAAAATAAACGAAGACAAATAAAATTTACAAGGCAGTTATTAAATCAAAACAATGTATAGCAAAATACCATTTTTTCCAACGATTAACTCAGTTGGGCAGTTGAAATTTTGGATAAACTTTCTCCTGCTAATTCATCTACTTTGGATTTTTTTCTGTGCGTCCAGAAACCTAAAAGAATTTTATCCCGTTGTTCCTAGCGGCAAGATCTTTTAGGTCATTCAGGCACACTTCATCGTGACCTTGAATAATAGGAATTTAATGCCTTTAGGGCAGCCTGACTGTCTGTTGCCTGCAAGTTCACAATAATACTTTTGGGAAAACAAATTTTTAATTTGTTTAATTATAAAACTTTCAGTAACTTACCTTAATCTCCATAATAAACTGTATTAAATCTTTTATAACCCTTTTTATTTTATTCCTTCATCTTCTTAATGGGAACGGCATAAAAACACTATCAAATGCCTTTGAGAGATCCAGATATATTGCAGCGATTTACGTACCTTAGTTCTTATTTTCTAGGATATCTACAAGAGCTAAAAAACCCGCTTTTTAAAAACCTTAATAAAACCTTGCAGAAGCGCATAATTTTGCTAATAAATTGTTTATGTCATCGTTGTTTTTATGGGGTAGATTTTCCCGAGCTGTTAAATTCAGACGGTTTAAAACATTTTTATTCTCACTCTTTGCTAGTTTTACTAGCTATAAACAAACTTCATTCTCTAGAATTTAAAATAAATGGTGATTTTTGTTCTGGGACTGATAGTCGTTTAAAGTATCCGTAAAAAAAAATAGTGTGTTAATAAAACCTACTTAAGGTCTATGACTGGTTGTTAGCATTAGGTTTACTTATGATTTGTTTGGTACATTAAAAAAGTATATTTTCTAAACCTTCGAAAAAAAAAAAAAAAATGTAGTGTTTCACAAATTTTTTTCACTAAAACTTTTTAAAGCTATGAGGAAAATTTTTAGAAATTTTAAAAAATTTATGTTATACAGGGTCTTTAAAAAATATGTCAACAAAATTGTATAATGTTAAAGTAGGTCAATTTAGGCAAAATTGGTGTAATTGACGGGAAAAAAGTAAGAAATATTTTTAAAAAGAGTTAAAAAAGGGACACCACTTAGACGATAAACTGCTACTTTAAAAACTACTGTAGATACGTTTCACAATAATTCGTTGATTTCTTGCCCGCAATAAAATTTAAATTACAACCATCAGTGAAAATCAAATAGGTTGCGAGACAAATATCTATTGTATAGGCACCGCACCATTTGAAAGGGTACAGGACCTGATTACATACTAATATACACACGGCTGAGTGATGATGTCGGGATTTTGACAGGTTGCCTACTAAAATCATTAAATAACACTGAAATGACGTTTTTTAAATATTTTAAACCGTTGGTAACCTTTAACAATTGCTAAGTCCATTGCTAAATTTAACAACTTCTATACTTTTCACTCAACCGTTAGTGACATAGAAATCCGTACACCCAGTTTAAATTATTTTATTTTAATAAAATTTTGTATAAGTACTTAATAAAGCATAATAAGCAAATGATTAAAATATTGCATTGCTTTAAAGCCCTTTTACCTTTAATAATGTGTGGATGCACCCCGATGTGTTAAGCATTCTCCAACGCTGTAGGCATGCTCCTGATCAGGTGGTCAATGTCCTCCTGTGGTATCTCATTCCAGGCAATCACCAACTCCTCTTGAAGTGCTCCTAGAGTCTGATGAGGACGTTGCAAATTGAGCAATCTCCTACCCATCACATCCCACACGTGTTTAATTGGGGATAAGTCGGGACATCTTGTCATGGTAACAAAAGTGAATAATTATGTTAAAAGAAGTCCATTGTGACTCTTGCAACATGGTCGGGCATTATCTTGTTGGAAATTATTTTCCAGGGGGTCAAGATATGGTAAAAGATGGGGTTCTAGAACTTCTGGAATAACTTTCGGTCATGTTACCTCTGATGAAGATTAGAGGTGACCTGGAACAAAAAGCTATAGCACCCCAAAAACCCCAAAAACTTTTTTCCCAAAAAAAAGGTTTTGTGAATTAACCCTGCCTAAACAAAATCGAGACTCGCTCTAAAGACCATACTGTTTCCCTTCCTGATCCCAAGTGACCGTTCTCTGCACCACTTAAGGCGGGTTACGTCGGTGTTCTGGAGTTAGGAGGACCCAGTGTGGTCGGTATGAAAACAGGCCCAAAAATTCTTATTCGTCGGGAAATAGTTCCCATCCAATAGGTCTCCCCTGTTCTGCAAACCATTCATTTGCAATGGACCTGGTGGGGGAGAAACGGTTCCTTAAAGCCAATAATCTTAGGCGACGATCTTCACGGTCTGTTGTTCTACGGCGGCGTCCCGGTTTCCTTGCTCCCCCTTTAGTATATTGAGTTTTACGACTGACAGTAGCAGGTAAAACGAGAAAACAAGGAATTATTGTGAAACGTACCATAACTAAAATTTTAACGAAGCAATTATTACCTCCATATAAGTACCAATTGGTTCAGGAACCTTTACCAATTGATCCACCCATGAGTAGGTTTCTTAAATTATTAGGAACGATTGAAGCCGTAACCCAAATTCTAATAGAAAAATGTTGTTTACTGCCTTAGACCAAAGACTATTATAGTTTTTACCATAGACGCACAAACAATGCTAAATTTTTGGTAATAGGTTTGGACGCTCGATTACTCGAGCGTGCATCCATCGAGAGAAAATACGTTTACACGCTGCTATATAAACAAATACTGTTTCCAAAGCTATAACAGTGGTAAAGGTAATAAGGAATTATTTTTGTGGGAAATAGCAAAATTAGTTTAATTAGTTAATGTTTTTTTTTGTTGGCTGTATAGTAATAAAATTTTAAGTATGTAAACTTTTACTTCATAACTGACACCGTAAATTGAGAGAAGTATGACTGCCTTTTAATCAGCAGATGGCATAGATGTCTGTTACTCGTTTTTGTGTTTTTACTTTAAATATAACTGAGTTAACTTAAATCGACCAATAGGGTATTTTCACTCAATTGATATTGATAATGTTGTGTGTAAAAATTAAAAGTAGAAACACAATTAAGCAAAACCTGCTAGAACACGGAAAAAAACAAACCCCTTTACTTTTCTATTTAAGGTTTAATTATCATTGTAATTTAAATAGCCCGCCACTCCCTAACCAATCAAATTCAATAAGGATGCCAATTTCGTTTAGGAACTATCGAAAATTGACAATCGTTTTGATTTTAACGAAATGTTAAAATGCGAAATGCTTTTTAGACTTTACACTAAAACACAGCCAGACTAAAAAAAATAGTTTCAATTAAATAAAACATAAAAACTTACATAAAAAAATTTTAAAAACAACAAAAATAGGCATGTCCTTTGGGCATTTTCTCAATACCTACAGCAGAAAAATTATTTTTTCCTCCTATCGCTTTTTTAAAAAAAAAGAATATTTTTGAAGATCCTAAACTCGGCCGGCTTCTGGTTTCGAAAATAATAACAATACACTTTTTTTTCTTTTTGCAAAAAAATAACGGAAATTTATCGTAAAAAGGCTTCATATCAAGGAAAGTTTGGCGATAATAATAACTATAGAAAAAAATTTGGGGAATTTTTTTGGGAAAGAACAATTTTTTTACAAATTAGAAATTTTTAAAAAAATATTAGAGGTTACAGGTTATACAGGTTGACATTGACAATATGACAATTGGCAGGAAACGCCAACTTTGTAGATGTTGCTCATATCGTTTTTAGACAGGCGTATCGAAAAAAAAAAGCTGACAACAAAGCAGAAATTCCACCAAAAAAAAAATTTGGGGCCCGGGGGACGTCACGGGCCTAAAAAATTAAACTTAAAATTGATTTTTAAGGCTTTTCCCGGGGGGCCCCAAAAAAAATAAAAAAAATTTTTTTTGGGGCCCTTTTATTTTCATGTGGCTTTGCAAAAGTTTAATAAAAAAATCATAAAAAACGCCTATTGTGACGTTGGAGTACAAGTACGTACATTAACGGCCATTAAATCTTGGGCAATTCTTTTTCCCTTTCGTAAAATAGGCTTATGCCACATTCTACTGGATATAAATACCTGTTGAAAAATCTAATAAAGAAACAGGTGTTTGTTGTCAGTGTCTAAAAATATATTTTTTTAAATCCCAAATTTTTTAACTTTAAAAAAAAAAGTATTAATTATTCATTATATTAAGCGGGGGGAAAAAGGCCCCAAAGGGGGATGTGGCGGAAGAGCTTAAAATCTCAGAGAGTACTATTTATTTAAAAAAAAATGGCTGGAAACACAATCCTTTGAGAGAAGAGCTGGAAATGGTCGTCTCAAATTACCGAATAAAGAACAAGACAATAATTTAGTTAATGTTTTGAGAAATAAACCATTTAAATCTCTAGTTACAGCAAAAACTGAAAGCAATTTCCCAGCATCGATTAGAACGGCACGGCGAAGAATAAGGCAATATCCAAATTGCGCTGCCACCCGGGAACCTTTAAAAAACCTTTTTTAAAAATGAAAAAAAAAAACAACGCATTGGGTTTTTCTCTACAAAAAATTTTTTTTTGGGAAACCCCCGATTTTTTGGGGGGAAAAAAAAAAAAATTCACCCCCGAAAAAGTGTTTCAGTCGTTACAATGGGATATTTTTAAAGGGGGAAGGCCCAAGGAACACATTTGGGGGGGAAAAAAATACCCAAAAAAAGGGGGGAAGTAGTGGGCGATTTTTTTTGGGAAATCTTTGGAGGTGGCTAGGGGGCATTTGAAGGAAGGTTTAATGAGGGGGTATATATAGATCTACTACAGAATATCATGCCCCTTTTCTGTACTGGGTCGATTTCCGGGGAAAAAATTTTTTCTTTTTTCAAGATAAGTGTCCAATTTATACGGTCCGGTAAGTCGATGAATGGATGGAAAAGCAGCGTATTAGGGTTTTTAAACCCCCGGGCCCCCATTTTGTCCGGGTTTTAATGTTATGAAAAAAATTTTTTGGGGGGGATTAGTTAAAAAAAAAAATAGGGAAAATAAGTTTAGAACAAACTTAAGAATAAAATTTTAGAGGCGTGTAATAAATTACGAGGAAAAAAAGGACTATGCCCGGGCTTTGGTCCATTCAATGCCCGGGGAAAGGGGGAAAATCTGTTAAAAAAAAAAAAGGGGGCCCCAAAAAATATTAAATTTGTTTGGAAGGATATTTAAGTTTGTTTGATTTTATTAAATTGTTTTTAATTTAAAATTTTTTTAAATTTTTTAGTTTTTATAAAAAAAAAATATTTTCTTTTACCTTTTGCTTTATTTATAGTAATTAAAAGTAAAACAAGGTAAACAAGAACAATTTACAAAAATTGACAGAAAAGTATAAATTTTTTGTATTTGTAAATACAAATTTTTTGTCTAAGATTTAATGGTACAGTAACACCTTTTTGATAGTCGAAATATTGGTTTTTAATCTGCGGATTATATAAACTGATTTAAGAAACATGATGCACCTCTAAATAAAAGGTTTCTTAGCCAAAAACAAATGCTGTATAAACATAACTCTAAAACGTCCAAATTTTAAGGATACAAAATGTGGAAAAAAAGCTTCGTCACTGCTTCCTAACAGTAAACAAAAGCCTATCATTGGAAAGTTGATTTCGGTAAGTGTTTTAACTGTACCAATTTCGATTTAAGTTAAAAACTCAATCTGAAAATAATGCTAAGCTTTTGAAATCTTCTGCTTTTTTTTTCCTTTTACACCCTGTATCTTAAAAATGTGGCCATTTTGTAGATGTGTTTATATAAATTTTTGGCTTATTCCTTTACATCAAGCGTTATATCCTGTACAACTTTTTCTAAGGTAAACTTTTAACCAGAGCCCAAATTGTTTCTCGTTACGTCACAAAACACTTAAATAATTAATATTTATAGGTTTTAACGTTGTTACTTTATGGTCCTAATTTATATGAATAATTAGTAAAATACAAACCAATGTAATTAAATTTATGGAATATAATTTTAATTAGTAGATTTAACTACCCTAATTTATTAAATCAATTAAGCAAGACAAATAAAATTTAAATTTATAATCTGTTTTATAAAAAAAAAAACACGGAAAAAAAACTGTTTTATAAAAAAAAAACACGAAATGTTCAATAGGTTTTGTCGTCCTCTATAAAAAGGGCCGTCCCG